>CM068718.1:3000000-3157216 GCA_035079005.1 Fraxinus americana | reverse complement strand
TTGAAAAACACATTTACTTGCTTTCACTAGTTTAATTGATATTTTAGAGATTGGTATAGAAAAATCACAACAACTTGCTTGCTATTTGATCAAGGTTGCAATTAATCTTAATTAGGTCAAACACATAGTTCTCGTGAGTTCGACACTATATTCATCATTATATTACTTGACATAGTGCACTTGTGGGTTTTCGAAGGATCGGATGTGCCATTTTGAAATTAATTGTTACACGATTCTGTGTTCAATTATAAGCACAGTCCAATATAATGCATCATATAGCAAAGATCACAATGTATATGTCTTCTACAAACATATCGTTCTCATCCATGTTGTGATTATTTATTGCAAAAATTTTACTCTTTTGCTCGCATCACAATTATGTATATATTGTTGAATAGTACTTGGAAGAATACCAAACACGAATAGAGAACACGTGGGTAGCCAAAATTAATAAAACAAAAATAATAAAATAAATAATAAAAAAATCGAATCAATATAAACTATTAAACTCAAATTAAATATTTTATTCCCCGATAATGGCAACAAAAACTTGTTCGTGCAAAATCTTCAAGCGTACGAGATTGTTGACAAATAATAAATTTAGTGAGTTGAGAGTTGGTATCTCATAGGAAATAAATTCAATTTAAGTTTACTAAATTTTTATGGAATTCGAATTATGTAAAACAAAAGAGATTTTTGATTTTATTTTTATTTTAAATTAATCTAAAACAATATGTAAAATTAGGATTCTTATCTATTTCTTGATGATTGTATTGGATTTAGAGTCCGCAAATTGTTTTCTATTTGATTCTCAATTTACGTAATTGAATCATGTTTATACGTTCTTGACAAATGATAAAGTTAAGATATATAGTTTTATTTTCTAAGACAAATTAAATTTACCATAGTCACGATCTGAATTTATTTCTAACCCGAATTCGAATGAATAGAATGTATTAAATTTTAGATTATCTATATTATTGCACGTGTGATAAATGTTATTCCTAACATCTATCTCACACGTGTTAATTTACCTCATTTTAAACTTATTGTGAAATTTTCAACACTACAACAAGCAACTAATTATATAATTATGATTAAGTAATTAAGTAATACAATAGATATGCAATATTATTCAAGAAATGCAAGAATTATTAAACTACTAGTTTGAATTAAAATAAATAAACTATAGGGTTCATCTTGATCCAATACAAGGAATCTACCTAAACTTGTTTCAAATGATAGAACAATAAGAAAAATGGAAAAGCGTCCCCCGAAATTTATAAATACAAAAAAGAGATGTTATTGTCTAATTTTTGTTCTTGATTATTAACCTCGAGCTTTGATTTTTCAAGTTCTTGATGCTTCTTAATTAAATTCATGTGCTAGATTTGTTATCCTCTTCAACTTATGATGAATTTGCTCCTCGGTTTTGAATGATTTTATGACATGGAAGTAATTTGAGAGGTGAGACAGAGATGCTTCATTGGCTACCCAAGTTTTCATTATATAAGGTGAGATTAGGTCAAATTTTTTTGTTTAAATTGAATTCCAAAAGAGTTCTAATCGAATAAAAAAAAGTAGCTTGCGGGCAAGAAAATGTGATATGCACAATCATCAATATTTTTATCATAACTTTATCTCTCGATATTCGATTGACGTTGTTCAAAATTCAAAGTTTGTTGGAAAGCTAACTCAAAGGGTTACAATTCTTTTAGAAATAGATTTTTTTCAATTCGAACGTTTACTAAGCCAAAAAAAATGAGTTTCAATATCCGGATGAAAATCTGGATTCTAACTTGTGCGGCTAAAAATTGATTATATTTCACTCATTTGACCTCCAATTACATTCAATTGATCTTATAGGATCTTCAATCATCTTTTTGGGCCGAATCAACTATTGAATGTTTAAACTTTGATTCCAAAACTTTGAACTTCTTTCATTTTCGATTGTTTTTCGTTCATTTTGGGATAGTAACCATTTACGATCAGCCTTGAACAGTAATTTTGAACTTTATTAAGTCTGTTGGATACCTCACTATACAAAATATTATTTTGTGCCTCGTACAGTTAACTATAATCAAGTAATTGATTTGTAGTCATCTTATGCAAAATTTCCATGGTGACCGGATCATACATTTAGCCTACATTTGGGAAGTTTATAAACAATGAACACAGGCCAAACAATTTTTTATCCACACATTTAACGATATACACAAATAATATTCATTCTTCTACTACTTTTTTAATGTGTTGATAGAAACTACTGTATAAAACTTCTGAAATATACTCTTCATTCTTGTACATAATAATTAAATAATTACCAAAACGTTGTGACAATTCATAATCCATTATTCTGTTTTCTCAAGTTTTATTAATGTTGTATATTCATTTTACTGAAAGACAATTCATAATCATCGTCAACTAAGTTTCCTTCATATTAACAAGAAGAAAGAAATCGAAGCAGTTCTCATTTTTTAGCATACATTAACATCAAACTTATAGAGAGTACTATTCCCTGTTAAGATGTGCACAAGCAACTGAGCAAGCCAGAAAGGCTTATTTCATCTTGAGGTGAATCTCAAGTACGTACGTACATACATATCTATACCAACTTCAAAACCTTAAATTAACTAAATTGGAACTATCCTAATTTCACTACCACTTTGTGGCCTCATTTCTGCATCAGTCCAATCGTCATCCTCATTCTCCCGTGACATTTCCTCCAGTGATTTACCCTTCGACTCAGGCACCAAGAAAGTGAACAACATTCCGAGGAAGTTGACACAGCCAAGAACAATAAGCGCGTTCCTAACACCAATACCAGGAGGGTATCCATCATCAGTCTTGTTTGCATCAGTAGGCTGGGCAGCATACAAAAATCCAAACGCCCCAATAATGGCTCCGGCCTTGCCAGCTGCTGCTGATATACCGTGGCACGTGGACCTTAATCTTGCTGGGAAAATTTCAGCCGGGACAACAAATGTCGTGGCATTTGGCCCAAAATTGGCGAAGAAGAAAGTAAGTGAGTACATAATCACGAATCCGATTCGGTTCTCTCTGTGTGTCCAGTGCTTGTAAGGAATAGCCAAGGCAAACATAAACACTGTCATGAAGAAGAATCCCATTAACTGAATTGCAAATCTTCCGATTTTATCAATGAATACTACTGTAAACCAGTAGCCTGGTACAGTACTGCAGAGGGCAATAAGAGTTTGAGCCCTTGCAATTCGGTAAACTTCTTCGATCGCATTCATTGTTTTGGCAGCGGGAATCCATCCAATTGCAATGAAAATATCCTTCTGGAAAAGATTCTGACTGTAGAAGGCAATGTCCAGCAAGAACCATGTACTCGTTGTTCCAAGTAAGTGACGTCCATGGCGTCGGAGGAATTCTTTTGTAAACAAGCCGAAACCATTCTCTTTCTCCTGAGAAAGCCTCTCGACCTTTTCAGGTTCTGCCTCGAGTTCAACTTGCAATACTTTGGACATATCAGAAGCGGCCTGTTTGGCATTCTTGGCTACCAATGCCGTATAACGTGCTGTTTCAGGCATCTTCATACGCCAGTAGTAAGTGAGTGCGGCTGGAAGTGCACCGAACATTAAAATTATGCGCCAAACATAATCAGCTTCTGGGACAGTTGAAGCAGAAGCATTCTCTTGATATGCAGGGGCAGGATATCCGGCCTTAAATGATGCAGATACAATGATTGCTACCATTCCACCAGCCAAAATTCCGAAACCTTGCATTGCAAAAACTGCAGCAATAAACGCTCCACGAGTCTTCTTGTTGGCAGACATGATTGTGGCAGATAGCGGGTAGTCACCGCCAATGCCAAAGCCCAGCCAGAAACGGAAGAAGCAAAGTGTAGCCATAACACCCTTCGGTTGATTCCCAAACGACAGGGCAGAAGCAATTGAGCAAATGACAATAAGCATAAGGGTCATGCCGTAGACCTTTTTCCTACCCAATTTATCGCCAAGCCACTCGAAGAAGAGTTGGCCTGCAAGCGTACCACAAAAGGCGACGCCATTGACGGCAGCAGACACATTTGGAGGCAAAGAGCCTGGCTTTGCAGCTCCCTCGTCGTAGTAGTATATGCGGCCGAGCAATTTGGTCACCAGAGAAATACAGAAGAGATCATAGGCATCTGTGAAAAATCCCATCCCAGCAATCACAATTGCAGTGAAGTGGTACAATTGTGTTTTGGCCACATCAAGTGCATTAAGCACTAGCAATTGTTGCTTAGCCATGACTTCTTCTTAATCTTGAATATCAATTCTACCAAAATTTTGTTCAAGTCCTATACTCTGTAAACCTAACGTAAGAAAGGATTATTAGTACCAAACAAGAAGACAGGATTATTAGTACCAAACAAGGAAATTTTGAAACTTCTAAGAAGAAGAAAAAAGTGGGCCTGATTTTTATGATCTTGGCACCTACTACTAAAATTCAAAATTGGTGAACCAATCTGTGGAACTTCAATGACTATGATGTATAGATGACCCCATTTTTGGGTAAAAATTATATTACACCTAATCAAAAAAAAAATTCTTCATTTTTAACCACACATTCTTCATCAATCTACTATTTCAAAATGTTTTATACTCAAAAAATGGAGTTCAAACATGCCCTTAATATAGTTATTAGTAACTATTTGAGCCTCATTTTTTTCTAAGAATGTATTTTGAAATAGTAGATTGATGAAGACTATGTAATTAAAGAAAAATTAATTTAATCAACAGTCATTGCTATTTTACTACTTGCTTGCTGAAACTTAAAATGTTACTTTTTGTTCACGAACCGTGTTATATGTTACTACTTGTTCACCAAAATTTAAAAGGTTACTCGTTACTCACCCAAATTTAAACAAAGTTACCTATTAATCACCTATATCATTTTTCATCGGTGTTACATATTGCAAAGTTTAGTGAGCAACGAGTAACTTTGTTCCAATTTAGGTGAACAATGAATGACATTTTAAATTTTGATGAACAAGTAGTAATTTAAAAACAAATTTTAGTGAGCAACGAATACTTTTTTAAAGATCGGCAAGCAAGTAGTAGCCATTAACAAAGTTCAATGACCATTCATTAAATTATCTCGGTTAAATAATAAGGAAAATTTTTAGATTTACGTATAATATTATTTTATTGAAAAATATGTGATTGAAAAGAAGAAAGAGAAAATTGTATTTTAAAAATAATGAGGATCAAACAACTACTTAAACTATGAAAAGTTAGAGTTGTTCTACATATATAGGGTGGCTGTTCACAAAACCCACCGACAACTCAAATAGAGGTGGGTCCCACTTCAATAAAAAATAAAAATAAAATTACCCATCCCCCTATGTGAGTTGTCGATGGGGGTTCCCCTGTACATGAGAACAACTCGAAAAGTTAATATCCAAAGTGTGTACAGTGCATGTACAAACACTTGCATTTCATTCATCAAACTTGTAGTAGAATTATTGTTTTCTCTCTTGACAGTATCATGCAAAATTATTAGATTAGTAAAAAAGAAAATATAAGTAGCTCGGCCATATTACATGCTCAACAGAATTATATAAAACAACAAATAGGATTTTAACTTTTTTTTTTTTTAAATCGTAATCCACTTCTGCATATAGGGTAAAATGAAAATAATATCGTGTAGGCTCCAATACGAAAACATCAAGAAAATATGAAAAGACGACATTTCAACTGGAGAAAAAAAGGTACGTGAACCATAGGACTTGTGACAACATAATATTTCTTGGACCTTGAATTGATAAAGACATCTAACAGAATAGAGTAATATTCAACCTTTCTATTTTGTAACTCATAAAAAAAAAAAAAAAAAAAAATCATACTAAAGTAATGCTTCAAAAGTGATAAATGTAATAAACATGATAAAGCTGAGGATTTTAATATTTCACTAATTGGCGTAAAAAACCCTTCTCCCCTCTCCCCCACCCCACCCCAACCCAACCCCACCCAACCTGCCTCTCTAATTTCAACAAATAAATGAATGTACAGTATTTAACCATATACATATGTAAGTAATATACTCTGCATACCTCAGGTTGACAGAATTCTTCAGAAATTCTCTGATAGAAGCTATGGAGATATTGTAGTGGAAAAAGAAACATAAAAGTTATAACTTCTCTCAAAACATGGGCTTTGAGATTAGTAAGAGAAGAGAGAGTGGAGGGAAATGAAGGGGTTGTCGGGTATTTAACGCCATTGGATCCTCTCGTGATCTTGAAACGTGTACGTATGGACTCACCAGATGAGGGTCCACCCGAATGGAGTCAACGATGCATTTTTTGATAATTTATTTTTATAAATTTTGTAAATTAAGCGCCTTTAACCCTCCTTATTCCATATTATAATAAGAAAAATAGTAATTTTTTGAAAAATATGTGATTAATAAAGAAGAAAAAGTTTTTGAATTTACGTATAATATTATTTTATTAGAAAATATGTGATTGATAAGAATAGAGAGAAAAATGAATTATAATTTAATGAGAGCCAAATGGGAGCTAATATTGGATGGACTCATCAACTGCTCCATGTTTAAGTTTTATTTCTATTGAAGTCTGATGAAAAATAAATTTAAAAAAGGTAAATATATAGTAATATACGTAATCATGATAGATGCATATACGAAATCTGTATGGGGATGTATCTTGCCATTTATGGAGGGTGTATGGGCCTAGATGAAAAGGTTTAAATGTTCACATTGAGAAATTTTGGAATAGGATAGTCTTGTATGCAGACGTAATAGAATTATTCTTTAAATCATGACATCTCGAACTCTGAAATACTTAAATCACAATGCTTCAATATTTAATGGTAGAATCCACTCGAATATCGATTTTTCATGATTTGAGTCGTTTAAAGTCCAAATACGACTATTCTATCGAAGACTTTCTCACGTGTAATTATGGCTATGAACACCCCTAATCCACATCCCTGAAAGTTCCATTCTTAAATGCATAAGAAAATCTCTATCAGCCTATTTACATTTGAAGATCATTTTTCATTAGAGAACATTTTTAAATTTAAAGAGAGATTTTATACACTAACAAATTCTTTATTTTTAGCTATTTATTTCACTTTTTCAACAATATATAATCTATTATTTCTTCCTCATTTTACGATTAATATATTTTTTCAATAATTCTATCTTAACACTTACAGTGTTAAGAGCAATAGTTTAGGTGGACATACTTGATATATTCAATTAAATTAATTATGTGACATTACATTTAAGCAAATATATCATTTAATACAATGTAGTTGTTATCTAGACTGGCGCTTGACATCAATGATGCTGAATAGCATTACTTTTTTTTTTTTTTTATGTGAATAGTTAAAATATTCAAATGTCATTTGAATAATTTAGTATATGATGCATTTAAATTTGCACATTCTTAAATGCAATCATTATAATATATTAAAGAGGGTGAGTTTTAACATTCCAAATATAGAGGGTCAAATTAACCATCAAATTAAAGAAACCATTTGAGCTTAATTTAAATACTCTTAACATTATTAGTATTTCCTGTATAAAATTCGCTCGTATTATATATCATTTGTTATCTTAGTAGTAGCGTCATACGATTGGAGTATACATTAGTAGCTCCTCATTTTTATACTAACTTTTCTTCGAGAAAATAAGTTGGTATAAATTAAGTCTTTGCCTACGTGGCTTGCCAAATGGCGTCCAACTAAGTACCTTGAAAACATCAATTTTCTAGATGTTAGAGCACATCCTTAAAGCCTAGTCTACGACAACCTTCAAGAAAACATAACTCAAAGCAAATATGCTATTTTTCGTATCCGAGGTGGTCAGTAAGAACCCTTTTATTTCTTTGTGTCGATTTACTTACATGTGCACGTCGCTAAGTGAATTGTGTAAGATGCTGAAGTCAAGTACTAGTGCTGGATCAAGAGCCCCACACGGGGATAACAAGATTTGTATGTACGTAAGGAAAGCAAGCCCGATAGTGCAGTGCAAAACCTTTCACCTAACAACATCTTCTTATGTTGCAACACATAATATTAAATGATAAGTCCAATTAAATTTGATATTATCAAATATATTTAATTGGACCTACTTTGTATTGTCACATAGGTCGATATTTTAGCATAAGTAATGCTTACTCTTTCAATTTATCTCTGTGTCGAATTACTTACATGTGCACGTCGCTAAGTGAATTGTGTAAGATGCTAAAGTTAAGTACTAGTGCTGGATCAAGAGCCCCACACGAGGATAACAACACGATTATAATAAGAATGATAATTACCAATAACTAATCCTAATTAGTCAAATAATATGAACATTTGACATTGATGTGAATACATTTACTTAGTACACTATAATTTCCAAGATATTTTTCTCACATACTACACAGTTAAATCCATGATTTTGTTCTGGTCGGCTGTTTTTGGTATCCACTTGTGTACGGAGTTCGAAAAAGTGTGAACAGAAAAATTTTAAGAATAAATTTTACATTGTCGTCCCGTCCCGCCGAATACACAACGTTGATTACTCAAATCAAGAGTAAATAATTGAATTTTTTCCTTCTTTTTTTTCGGTATCAATAAGTGGGCCCAAGACAATGATGTCATTCTACATGGGTCCCACTAAAAACTGGCTTGAATAAATAAGTCAAGGTCAATGGCCGTATTGGTTGTGAACAAAGGAAAAAAACAAAGACATGACTAGTTGGCGTAATTATGTGACAAAAGAAAACGCGTAGAGTTGTAATATTGTGACCCTACATTTCTGAAGTCGTTATCTAAAGACCATAGAGTTAATGCCAACAGGAAAATACAAGGGGAAACGTGAGGAGAGATTAAGTATTAACAAACTTTCTCCATCTTGTTGAAATTTTTATGTTACGAGCTTGAGAGGAACGACTCGAACATTAGAAAGAAACGGTACGAGCGTTTTGAAACTACCGATGAAGTTTATTTTTTACTATCGTGGAATGATTATGGTAGAATAACAGTAGCTGATATTGTCTCATATTTACAAATAAATTGAAGGGTTTTGCTTCTTATACATAACAAATGTACATAATGGATTATATAATATGATGTGGAGGGAAAAAATTGGATGAAAAAAAGTTAATTGTATTTTAAATTGGCAAATGATAGAGTGACATGTAACATTATGTAATCAATTCATTTTGTAACATTATGTAATCAATTCATTTTGTAACATTACATATAGCAAGATCCTAAATTGAAATGGATTTTATATAGAGAAGTTGCAGGTTTAAAACATTAGCGTTACTTCTATCATTCATTTTGTGAACTATGTTGGAAAGTTCAATTCGCAAAAGTCACATTATCTGTAATTAACTTTGTTTCACAAATTCTCGAGTTAAATCATATATATATATATATATATATATATATATATATATATATATATATATATATATATATATATATATATATAAAAGTTAAGTTTCTGTAGTTGTTATGAAGTTTGATGGATTGTTGCTCAAATTATCCATGACATTTGACTTTGGAATGAGCGGAAGGAGCCATTAAGACAACCTAGTATACCTAAACATCACTAAAATGCTTCATGTGCTCAAGTTATTATGGGTAATATAATTGAACCAAATTTTGATGGTTAACATCAAAAATTGAAGTTAAAAGTCCAAAACGTTTTCCTCTCCCCCATGAAAACAATGGTTGTCTTGTAAAAATGAGGTTCTTACAAAGTTGATGGCAAACGACGTATATCCGCCACGCTCTAAATTGGTAGGCTGAAAGCAACAAGATAAAGTGATAATTTGGTCACATAGTCAAAATCATCAAGAACTTTTTTTTTTTGATGCAGTTGAACCTTAATTGGTGCCTTGCTAGACCAAGTTTGATCACTCGAAGATTAGGTTGGTATACTTATTTGTGTGGCATTTGTCATTATGTTCGTATTTGAAATATCACCATGTTTGAGCCCCATTTTTTTTATTTTTTATTTTGTTGAGAATGTAGTAAATTGATAGAAAATTTGTGGTTAAAAAATAAAGAAAAATTTTGAATTTGTGTGTAATATTATTATATTGAAGAATGTGTGGTTGAAAAGAAGAGAGAGAAAAATGTATTTTGAAAAAAAAAAATGAGGCTCAAAATAAAAAAGAACATTCATTCAAGAAATTTTTAGAAGAAACTTTTCTTATTAGTCAATATTTTTTGACTGGAAATTGTTAATTTTAAAATTCTGATTTTTGAGTTTGTGCCTATATAAAGTCATAGAGGAAGATAAGAAGAAGAAAAAAAATGAAAGAATACAAATTATATGCAAGCAAATTGCTATAAGCTCAGTGTTACCAAGTTGTTGAATAGATTCTTTGTTGGAATTAATTGATAAAGTGTTAAATAATTAAATGTGATATTTAATTATGTGAGCCATTGTAATTAATTTGGGTGAATTGGAAAAGTCTCCAATATAAGCCCATAAGTTGATAAATCCAAATTTAAGTGTCTTATATATGGTAAGGAATCCCACATCGAAAGTTTACAAGAAAAAAAGACTTGTTTATATAGTGAGATGTGTGTACAAGTTATAATTTAATAAGTTGTCTACAACTTAGATAACTTTGGCTAGCCAAAGGCTAGCTAACTAGCAACCACTAGAGTGGTGCTTCGCACCACTCGCGCCGCGCCCCGTCCCCGGTCCCGGTCCCGGCCTCGGCTCGCGCACGTCGCATTGGGCGCTTTAGAGGCGCACTTCGCACGTACGCATCGTCAGGAGGAGCTGTGGAGTCTTAAAGTTTTCAGAAATGGACTCATGGTTCGATGACATGGCAGCGGGAGGCTCGATGAGTTGGCATCCTAGGTGGCACACACGTAACATGTTGCGTCACTTAGTCCTGCGTGGCAATTGGTTTAGTTGGACGTACGCGTGGCATCTGCATGGCTGGTGACTGTTCAGAAATTGGTGAATAGGCATGATGAATGGACACTACTCTTCATGGTTTAATCTGGACAGTCAGATCATGAAACAGTGCGATCCAATAGCTAAGACGTATCAGACCAAGTGGTGCACTAGTTCTTGAAATATCACACATATTCAACGAGACACTTCAATCTCTATAAATAGAGACCTTCAGATTTGTTTTTTGTACACCAAATCAATTAATATATTCTTGATTTCTAAATTCCTTCTATCTCCATATTCTGCAAAAATTCCTTCAATATTTTTGTTGTTATTCCGTTCAAGTACGTTCATTCTTTGGTTCGATCGACAATGTTGGTATTGTACAATATCAACTTTGGAAGAAGCGTTGTATCTTGGGAGACAGACGTCCATAATCCCGTTTGCACGTTGTTGGTGACGAAATCTGTCTTAAGGAGATTTGCCTTGGCATACCTCGCTTCATCTTCTACTTTTATTTTTTGTTATTCTTATTTGTTCTTTCGATTGCGATAGTTGAATTCCCGACAATAATCTTAAGACAGAGATTCACTTTCTTTCTTTCTTCTACCTTTCTATTTTTAATTATTTTCTGTAATTGTGGTTTTACAGAAAATGACTAGTACTATTGAAAATATTACTAGTGCCGTGATTGCGCAAAATTCTGGTTTCAATCAATTTGTCATACTAGTGTTGTTCATTACTTCGGCTCGTTGACTAATTGAATATTAGGATGTGGACCATCGCGTTTCGACAGGTCAACGGTGAGGTGGTGCTTTGGTGATGTGAGGTGATGGAGTGCAAGCCGGTAGTATTGCTTAGTTGGCTGCCATGTTGGCGAAAATCTAGAGCCTCTTAATCAGAGGTATAACAGTAGTCCTCCAATTCCATGTATGGATATTCATATGATGCGTGGACTTGGTATAAGGCTCGAAGTGAATCACTCGATGATTTTGAGTACAATACATTAGTCTTCCAAGTCCATGGATAAATATTTATATTGTGCATGGAGTTCGGACTATATGGATGAAATAAAGAATATCCAAAGCACAAGGCTCGAAAGAATGTTGAGAAAAGATGTAGTTACAGAGGTGAGATCTTTGTCAAATTCGAACGTTACAATAGAAGTGAATAGGTATTTTAACTTATTGGACAATTTAGCGTTGCGTGCCAATGATTTGAAAGCAAATTGTGTATTCTCCAAATGACCAGCTATGCCATGTTGTGTTTCCAATGCACGCCTCATATAGGTAATAAAAGTCAATGATAGCGTACGACTGCATTGGTTCGATGCGAAGCGAATGTACGTGCGTTTGACGTGCACCGCTCTATCTAAACCTTCAAAGGCATTTGACTTTCATTTTAACTGTTGAGATGGAGTATTGAGTGGCTAAGATAAGTCTTGAATAGATCTGACGGCCGAGGTTTACTACCTTTGCATATAAAAGGGACATTCGCTTCATTTGCTTGTTTTCTATTATTGCAAAACTGAAGTTTGTACCTTTTCAAATATTGCATTTTGGCAAAGAGTAATGAAAAAAAATTAGAAAGGTCTAAGTGTGCCTGATAAAATAGATATGATAGTTCCTGAGCTTCATGAGCGTGCCTATTATCGAAGGGTAGGTGTGTAGCAGTTAGTGAGCACATGTTTAGGGGTGGGATGAGGCTTTTCCTTCATCTTTTCTTTCGTTTGGTGCTAAGCTCGTATGGTCTTGCACCTTCACATTTGAACCCTAACTCTTGAAGCTAAATGGTGGGCTCTTAGATGCTGTGGCGGGAGGTCAACTTAGGGGAAACATGTCATTCTCTATTTTCCATTCCATCTACATGCCAAAAACCTTGAAAGGGGTGTGAGAAGAATAGAGGGTGGTATTACATTTGTCCTGGGGTGCTCATACCCTCTTTGTGGTAGGCCTAATGAACTCGATCAAAGACTGGAAGAGATCTGGTTCTAGGTCTCTAGAAGGTGGGACACCATAGAGGAGGACCCCATGGCACCGCATGACTCTTATAGTAGTGTATTTAACAACATGAGAGAAAATTTCATTGTAATCAATACCAAGCTTTTGGATAAACCCCTTTGCAACTAATGTTGCCGAGTGACAATTTTTTCATTCAAATATACAGTTATTCGGGCCTAAAATAGCGATATTTGGTAGTTCTTTTGACAAAATATATCATAAATTGTTGTATTTTATGTTATATAGATAAAACTCAATGGTTGAATGAGGAATTAGAAAAAAGTAAGGGAAAAATCAAGGGAAATGGTGAAATCAAAAGTATGGGGACCAAAGTGTGAACATCCAATAATTGATTCGAACCATAAAATGATGATTGAAGTGAAATATAGATGAAGTATTCTCACAAATCAACTTCTAGCCGAAAAAGTTATACTCCAAAATTTTAGCATCAACGTGATACCCATTTTTGGGTAAGCAAACGTTCGAATTGGAGAAATGGTAATTCTACAAGAATTGTATCCCTTTGAATTTTTCTTATCAACTAACTTTGAATTCACTTCAACTGGATATCGGGAAAGAAAATTATGACTAATAGACTGAAAGTTGATCATGGACAAACATTCGTAAAACAGAGTGCACGTGCAAGGCCCTATTTTCACCAGCCCGAGAGCAATTCATCTCGCCTGCGCGCGCGCAAACTATTTCCTCAGACAAATCAACTTGGCAAGGATTTTTACGAGATTTTTGACCTAAACTCGACTGCTATATATACTTGGATGTCTCCTCTATAAACTGGCTCCTCTTGTCCACCATTATGCATAAAAAAATTCATTCATATTACATCAAAAAAAGAATGGGCAAAATCATATATTGTGAAAAGATTTCAAAGGGAAGTTCAAGAACTCATCAATTGGATATTAAACCTGTGATTTGTGGGCATAGAAGAATTATTAAAGATTTATCAAGATTGCTTTGAAGAAATTCAAGAATGTCAAGATTCATATTCATTCATTTGTCAATTCACATTTTTGGGTGATGTTCTATAAATTTAACATTATTTCTTGTAATTTCTATATATTAGGCTAGTTTTGTACATTGTTAGGATGAGATGAACCCTTATTATGATATTTTTAGTTTTTAATTAATTATTTTGACTTTAATTTGGTTTAATTTGTGGATGTTTATTATCGTGTTTATCATTGTTTTTAATTCTTTGATCACCAATTGAATTGTTAGGAATTTTATTGTTATCGAGAGAGATAATATGGTTTAAACACAATCTAATAAAATATTGTAGGGTTCGATAGAAGATAGAGATATACCTCTATAATTTATATGATTTCAATGGGTGTTCTATCACTTTTTAATGTATTTATCAAGTTTGCATCTTTCACCGAGAAATAAAAAGGTCACATGAGGGGAATATATTTGATCACTATCAAGAGATGTTTTTAATTAAATTAGGAACATTGACCTACTGAATTATTTCAAATTTTCACTTTAATTGTTATAATAAAAATGGAATAACAATGAGGATTTGACATTTTGACAATGAATCTCACATATTTGAAAAATACATTTACTTGTTTTCACTAGTTTAATTGATAATTTAGAGATTAGTATATAAAATCACAACAACTTGTTTGTTATTCGATCAAGGATGCAACTAATTTTAACTAGGTCAAACACACAGTTCTCGTAGGTTCGACACTCTATTCATCATTATATTACTTGACCACGATTCAGTGCACTTGTGGGTTTTCGAAGGATCATTGTAGTTGAAAATTCTGGTTGTGCCATTTTGAAGTTAATTGTTACACGATTCTCTGTTCAATTATAAGCACAGTCCAGTATAATGCATCATATAGCAAAGATCACAATATATATGCCATCTACAAACATATCGTTCTCATCCATATTGGGATTATTTATTGGAAAAAATTTACTCTTTTGCTAGCATCACAATTATGTATATATTATTGAATAGTACTTGGAAGAATACTAAACATGAATAGAGAACATGTGGGTAGCCAAAATTAATAAAACAAAAATAATAAAAATAAATAATAAAAAATGGAATCAATATAAACTATTAAACTCAAATTAAATATTTTATTCCCCGATAACGGCACCAAAAACTTGTTCGTGCAAAATCTTCAAGCGTACGAGATCGTTGACAAATAATAGATTTAGTGAGTTGAGAGTTGGTATCTCATAGGAAATAAATTCAATTTAAGTTCACTAAATTTTTATGGAATTCGAATTATGTAAAACAAAAGAGATTTTTGATTTTATTTTTATTTTAAATTAATCTAAAACAATATGTAAAAGTAGGATTCTTATCTATTTATTGATGATTGTATTAGATTTAGAGTCCGCAAATTGTTTTCTATTTGATTTTCAATTTACGTAATTTAATCATGTTTATACGTTCTTGACAATTGAAAAAGTTATGATATATAGTTTTATTTTCTAAGACAAATTAAATTTACCATAGTCACGATATGAATTTATTTCTAACTTGAATTCGAATGAATAGAATGTATCAAATTTTTAGATAATCTATATGATTGCACATGTGATAAATGTCATTCCTAACATCTATCCCGACACGTGTTAATTTGCCTCATTTTAAACTTATTGTGAAATTCCCAATACTATAACAAGCAACTAATTATCTAATTGTGATAAAGTAATTAAGTAATACAATGGATATGCAAAATTAATCAATAAACGCAAGAATTATTAAACTAATAGTTTGAATTAAAATAAGAAACTATAGGGTTCATCTTGATCTAATACAAGGAATCTACTGAAACTTGTTTCAAATGATAGAATAATAAGAAAAATGGAAAAGCGTCACCCGAAATTTATAAATACAAAAAAGAGATGTCATGGTCTAATTTTTGTTCTTGATTATTAATCCCGAGCTTTGATTTTTCAAGTTCTTGATGCTTCTTAATTAAATTCACGTGCTAGATTTGTTATCCTCTTCAACTTGTGATGAATTTGCTGCTCTTTTTTGAATGATTTTATGATATGGAAGTAATTTGAGAGGTGAGACAGAGATGCTTCATTGGCTACCTATGTTTTCATTATATAAGGTGAGATTAGGTCAAATTTTTTTGTTTAAATTGAATTCCAAAAGAGGATGAGCCAGTGATAGTGGACGTGAAAGAGGATGAGGACCATGAAGATGAGGCTGAAGATTCCAATGAGGAAGATGACGACAATGAAGATGGTAGCCCAGGTGGAAATGAAAGTTCTAAGCAGAGCAGAAGTGAGAAGAAGAGTCGTAAGGCCATGTTGAAACTCAGAATGAAACATGTTCCTGGTGTTAGTCGGGTCACCATTAAGAGAACAAAAAATGTGTTATTTTTCATCTCAAAGCCTGATGTTTTCAAGAGCCCAAATTCTAATACCTATGTCATTTTTGGAGAAGCTAAGATTGAGGATTTGACCTCTCAGCTGTAGACACAAGCTGCCCAACAATTCAGGATGCCTGATATGGGTTCTGTAATGGCTAAACCTAATACTTCTGCTTCGGCTGCCGTAGAACAGGCGGACAAGGATGAGGACGAAGACGAAGAAGTGGTTGACGAGATTGGAGTCGAGCTTCGGGACATTGATTTGGTCATGACACAAGCAGTGGTGTCCAAGGGCAAGGCTGTCAACGCTGTCAAGGCTCACAGTGGAGACATAGTCAGTGCCATCATGGAGTTAACTACCTAAATGGGATTATTAGCCTGCCTTTTAAGCATACCTCTTGTGATGATGTTTTGAATTGATCGTAGAATTTTGCTTCACTAAGGTCTTTCCCCGAACCTTATCGAGTAATTGAACTATGCCATTTTGTGTTAAAAAAAAAAAAAGAATTCCAATTGAATAAAAAAAGTAGTTGATATGAATCCGGGGTAGGGAAATTGCATGGAACTCGCTGAATTGATTTGAAAACGTCGGGAAAGCTCAAATCTAGGTTGTAGATGATAGAACCTCGACCCGAACCTCACGATTCAAGAACCTAAGGTATATTAAATCTTAGGCCCGTTGATATGCGGAAACAAGAACCTCGATTTGCGAACGCCACAAATGGTGTCTAATCCTTTGATAAGTTCTATGGATGAACGCCACAAATATTCAACATATTTGATAAGTTCGAAATTTCATGGAAGAACCCATGGAGAGAAAAATCTCAATTTTTCATAATGTCAAAAGTGTTGATGTTACAATGATAGAAAATCCTATTTATACTAAACCCTAGAAGCTAGTTAAAACCGGAAATAATTCTTAAAAGATTACAAAATATCAATTAAAATAGAATTCTAAACAATTAAGGTAACTTGCGAAAGTTGGAAACTCTTCTTCCAGATTTAGCCTATGTGATGCATAGTGTTATTCTATGCGGTCACATAGAATAACTTCTGGGCCCCTGACTGATCTGTATGGACACATGCGGTCGCACATGTTGGGATACTATGCAACCGCATAGTGTCCTGTTGGACCTCCGACTTCGTTTTCTCGTTTTCAACGCTTTCCAACTCTTTTCGGCCCTCAACCCCAACATCAAGGTTGATCTTTGACATGTTATCTTCAATATTATGGACTTAATTGCATGAACATGAAAATGATCGACTTTGTCAACTCTTTGAAGTCTTGAACTTGGCTCTAGTCTCGCTCCAACATGCTTTGGATTCTTGAGACAAAGTGGCGCACCCCGGATCATATCAGTAGCTCGCTAGCAAGAAAAGTGATCTGCACAATTTTCAATATTTGTATCATAACTTTCTCGCTCGGTATCCGATTGACATTGTTCAAAATTCAAAGTTTATTGGAAAGTTAACTTAAAGGGTTACAATTCTTTTAGATATAGAATTTTTTCAATTCGAACGTTTAATAAGTCAAAAAATGAGTTTCAATCTCCTAATGAAATCTGGATTCTAACTTGTGCGGCTAAAAATTGATTATGTTTCACTCATTTGACCTCTAATTACATTCAATTCATCCTATATGATCTTCAATCATCTTTTTGGGCCGAATTAACTGTTGAATGTTTACATTTTGATCCCAAAAACGTTGAACTTCTTTCATTTTCGATTGTTTTTCGTTCATTTTGGGATAGTAACCATATACGATCAGCCTTGAACAGTAATTTTGAACTTTATTAAGTCTGTTGGATACGGCACTATACAAAATATTATTTTGTGCCTCGTACAGTTAACTATAATCAAGTAATTGATTTGTAGTCGTCTTATGCAAAATTTCCACGGAGACCGGATCATACATTTGGGAAGTTTATAAATAATGAACACTCTGGCCAAACAATTTTTTATCCACACATTTAATGATATACACAAATAATATTCATTCTTGAAGAAATCGAAACAGTTCCCATTTTTTAGCATACATTAACATCAAACTTATAGAGAGTACTATTCCCTGTTAAGATGTGCACAAGCAACTGAGCAAGCCAGAAAGTCTTATTTCATCTTGAGGTGAATCTCAAGTACGTACATACATATTATATCTGTACCAACTTCAAAACCTTAAATTAACTAAATTGGAACTGTCCTAATTTCACTACCACTTTGTGGCCTCATTTCTACATCAGTCCAATCGTCATCCTCATTCTCCCGTGACATTTCTTCCAGTGATTTACCCTTCGACTCGGGCACCAAGAAAGTGAACAACATTCCGAGGAAGTTGACAAAGCCAAGAACAATAAGCGCGTTCCTAACACCAATACCAGGAGGGTATCCAGCATCAGTCTTCTTTGGATTAGTAGGCTGAGCAGCATATAAAAATCCAAACGCCCCAATAATGGCTCCGGCCTTGCCAGCTGCTGCTGATATACCGTGGCACGTGGACCTTAATCTTGCTGGGAAAATTTCAGCCGGGACAACAAATGTCGTGGCATTTGGCCCAAAATTGGCGAAGAAGAAAGTAAGTGAGTACATAATCACGAATCCGATTCGGTTCTCTCTGTGTATCCAGTGCTTGTAAGGAATAGCCAAGGCAAACATAAACACTGTCATGAAGAAGAATCCCATTAACTGAATTGCAAATCTTCCGATTTTATCAATGAATACTACTGTAAACCAGTAGCCTGGTACAGTACTGCAGAGGGCAATAAGAGTTTGAGCCCTTGCAATTCGGTAAACTTCTTCGATCGCATTCATTGTTTTGGCAGCGGGAATCCACCCAATTGCAGTGAAAATATCCTTCTGGAAAAGATTCTGACTGTAGAAGGCAATGTCCAGCAAGAACCATGTACTCGTTGTTCCAAGTAAGTGACGTCCATGGCGTCGGAGGAATTCTTTTGTAAACAAGCCGAAACCATTCTCTTTCTCCTGAGAAAGCATCTCGACCTTTTCAGGTTCTGCCTCGAGTTCAACTTGCAATACTTTGGACATATCAGAAGCGGCCTGTTTGGCATTCTTGGCTACCAATGCCGTATAACGTGCTGTTTCAGGCATCTTCATACGCCAGTAGTAAGTGAGTGCGGCTGGAAGTGCACCGAACATTAAAATTATGCGCCAAACATAATCAGCTTCTGGGACAGTTGAAGCAGAAGCATTCTCTTGATATGCAGGGGCAGGATATCCGGCCTTAAATGATGCAGATACAATGATTGCTACCATTCCACCAGCCAAAATTCCGAAACCTTGCATTGCAAAAACTGCAGCAATAAACGCTCCACGAGTCTTCTTGTTGGCATACTCAGACATGATTGTGGCAGACAGCGGGTAATCACCGCCAATGCCAAAGCCCAGCCAGAAACGGAAGAAGCAAAGTGTAGCCATAACACCCTTCGGTTGATTCCCAAACGACAGGGCAGAAGCAATTGAGCAAATGACCATAAGCATAAGGGTCATGCCGTAGACCTTTTTCCTACCCAATTTATCACCAAGCCACCCGAAGAAGAGTTGGCCTGCAAGCGTACCACAAAAGGCGACGCCATTGACGGCAGCAGACACATTTGGAGGCAAAGTGCCTGGCTTTTCAGCCCCCTCGTGGTGGTAGTATATGCGGCCGAGCAATTTGGTCACCAGAGAAATACAGAAGAGATCATAGGCATCTGTGAAAAATCCCATCCCAGCAATCACAATTGCAGTGAAGTGGTACAATTGTGTTTTAGCCACATCAAGTGCATTAAGCACTTGCAATTGCTGCTTAGCCATGACTTCTTCTCAATCTTGAATTTCAATTCTACCAAATTTTGTTTTAAGTCCTATACTCTGTAAACCTAACTTAAGAAAGGATTATTAGTACCAAACAAGAAGACAGGTGCTGATTACAGAAGACAAAGAAAATTTGAAACTTCTGAGAAGAAGAAAAAAGTGGGCCTGATTTTAATGATCTTGGCACCTACTATTAGAATTCAAAATTGGTGAACTAATCTGTGGACCTTCAATGACTATGATGTATTGATGACCCCATTTTTGGGCAAAAATTATATTACACATAATCCAAAAAAAATTTATTCATTTTTAACCACACATTCTTCATCAATCTACTATTTCAAAATGTTTTATATTCAAAAAAATGGAGCTCAAACATGCCCTTAATATAGTTTTTAGTGACTGTTTGAGCCTCACTTTTTTCTAAGAATGTATTTTGAAATAGTAGATTGATGAAAACTGTGTAATTAAAGAAAAATTAATTTAATCAATGGTCACTGAACTTTGCCATTTTACTACTTGCTTACTGAAATTTAAAATGTTACTTTTTGTTCACGAACCGTGTTATATGTTACTACTTGTTCACCAAAATTTAAAAGGTTACTCGTTACTCACCCAAATTTAAATAAAGTTACCTATTAATCATCTATATCATTTTTCTTCGGTGTTACATATTGCAAAGTTTAGTGAGCAATGAGTAACTTTGTTCCAATTCAGCTGAGCAATGAGTAACATTTTAAATTTCGATGAACAAGTAGTAACTTAAAAACAAATTTTAGTGAGCAACAAATACTTTTTTAAAGATCGGCAAGCAAGTAGTAACCATTAACAAAGTTCAATGACCATTCATTAAATTATCGCGATTAAATAATAAGGAAAAGTTTTGGATTTACGTATAACATTATTTTATTGAAAATATGTAATTGAAAAGAAGAAAGATAAAACTGTATTTTAAAAATAATGAGAATTAAACAACTACTTAAACTATGAAAAGTTAGTTGTTCCACATGTATAGGGTGGCGGTTCACAAAATCCCCCACTGACAACTCACTTAGAGATGGGTCTCACCTCAATAAAAAATAAAAATAATTATCCATCCCCCTATGTGAGTTGTCGGTGGGGGTTCCCCTGTACATGAGAACAACTCGAAAAGTTAACATCCAAAGTGTGTACAGTGCATGTACAAACACTTGCATTTAATTAATCAAACTTGTAGTGGAATTATTGTTTTCTTTCTTGATATTATAATGCAAAATTATTAGAATAGTAAAAAAGCAAATATAAGTAGCTCGGCCATATTACATGCTCAACAGAATTATATAAAACAACAAATAGGATTTTAACTTCTTTTTTTTTTTTTAATCGTAATCCACTTCTGCAGATAGGGTAAAATGAAAATAATATCGTGTAGGCTCCAATACGAAAACATCAAGAAAATATGAAAAGACGACATTTCAACCAGAGAAAAAAAGGTACGTGAACCATAGGACTTGTGACAACATAATATTTCTTGGAACTTGAATTGATAAAGACATCTAACAGAATAGAGTAATGTTATAATTCATCGTCAGTGGGATGAAAACACAGTCTGTGTCTTTAAATGATAGCTTAAATGAAATGTAAAATTAAATCACTCATCTAATTTCACCAATCATTTAATGTCACATTGACGTCACGTGGACTGTGTTTTCATATACAAGAAATTTTGATACACGAAATATTCAACCTTTCTATTTTGTAACTCATAAAAAAATAATAGTAAAAAAAATCATACTAAAGTAATGCTTCAAAAGTGATAAACGTAATAAACATGATAAAGCTGAGGATTTTAATATTTCACTACTTGGCGTAAAAAACCCCTCTCCCTTCTCCCCTCTCCCCTCTCCCCCACCCCACCCCAACCCAACCCAACCCCACCCAACCTGCCTCTCTAATTTCAACAAATAAATGGATGTACAGTATTTAACTATGTACATATGTTATATATTCTGCATACCTCAGGTTGACAGAATTCTTCAGAAATTCTCTGATAGAAGCTATGGAGATATTGTAGTGGAAAAAGAAACATAAAAAGTTATAACTTCTCTCAAAATATGGGCTTCGAGATTAGTAAGAGAGGAGAGTGTGGAGGGAAATGAAGGGGTTGTCGGGTATTTAACGCCAATGGATCCTCTCGCGATCTTGAAACGTATACGTATGGACTCACTAGATGAGGGTCCACCAGAATGGAGTCAACGATGCATTTTTCTAATAATTTATTTTTATAAACTTTGTAAATTAAGCGCCCTTGACCCTCGTTTATTCCACGTTATAATAAGAGAAATAGTAATTTTTTGGAGAATGTATAATTAAAAAAAAATGAAAAGTTTTTTAGTTTACATGTAATATTATTTTATTGGAGAATGTGTGGTTGATAAGATCAGAAAGAACAATGAATTATAATTTATTGAGAGCCAATGTAATATTGGGTGGACTCTTCAACTGCTCCATGTTTAGATTCTACTACTAAGTTTTATTTCTATTGAAGTCTTATCAAAAATAAATTTAAAAAAGGCAAATATATAGTATTATACATAATCATGATAGATGCATATACGAAATCTGTATGGGGATGTATCTTGCCATTTATGGAGGGTGTATGGGCCTGGATGAAAAGGTTTAAATGTTCACATTGAGAAATTTCTGAATAGGATAGTTTTGTATGCACACGTAATAGAATTATTCTTTAAATCATGACATCTCGAACTCTGAAATACTTAAATCACAATGCTTCAATATTTGAGGTGATAAGATAGAGACACGAGTGGTGGTAGAATCCACTCAAATATCGATTTTTCATGATTTGAGTCGGTTAAAGTCCAAAGTATCATAATTTGAATAATTGATCTAACCACTCGTCCATATACGACTATTCTATCGAAGACTTTCTCGCGTGTAATTATGGCTATGAACACCCCTAATCCACATCCCTGAAAGTTCCATTCTTAAATGCATAAGAAAATCTCTAACAGCCTATTTACATTTGAAGATCATTTTTTATTAGAGAACATTTTTAAATTTAAAGAGAGATTTTATACACTAACAAATTCTTTATTTTTAGCTATTTATTTCACTTTTTCAATAATATATAATCTATTATTTTTTCCTCATTTTATGATTAATATATTTTTTCAATAATTCTATCTAACACTAATAGTGTTAGAGCAATGGTTTAGGTGGACATACTTGATATATTCAATTAAATTAATTATGTGACATCTAAACTGGCGTTTGACATCAGTGATGTTGAATAGCATTACTTTTTTTTTTGGATGCGAATAGTTAAAATATTCAAACGTCATTTGAATAATTTAGTATATGATGCATTTAAATTTGCACATTCTTAAATGCAATCATTATAATATATTAAAGAGGGTGAGTTTAACATTCCAAATATAGAGGGTCAATTAACCATTAAATTAAAGAAACTATTTGAGCTTAATTTCAATACTCTAAAAATCCAACTTCTTACCCCTCGTTGTCTTGTGGTTTTAATCACAAGTAAGCAAATGGTGCTCATCGCATGTAAGCGTTGTGATTATGTATGTGAGACATTATAACCTAACATTATTAGTATTTTTTAGATAAAATTCTCTCGTATTATATATCATTTGTTATCTTACTAGTAGCGTCATACGATCGGAGTATACATTGTTAGCTCCTCATTTTTATCCTAACTTTTCTTCGAGAAAATAAGTTAGTATAAATTACGTCTTTGCCTACGTGGCTTGCCAAATGGCGTCCAACTAAGTACCTTGAAAACATCAATTTTCTAGATGTTAGAGCACATCCTTAAAGCCTAGTCTACGACAACCTTCAAGAAAACATAACTCAAAGCAAATATGCTATTTTTCGTATCCGAGGTGGTCAGTAAGAACCCATTTATTTCTTTGTGTCGATTTACTTACATGTGCACGTCGCTAAGTGAATTGTGTAAGATGCTGAAGTCAAGTACTAGTGCTGGATCAAGAGCCCCACACGGGGATAACAAGACTCGTATGTACGTAAGGAAAGCAAGCCCGATAGTACAGTGCAAAACCTTTCACCTAACAACATTTGCTTATGTTGCAACACATAATATTAAATGATAAGTCCAATTAAATTTGATATTATCAAATATATTTAATTGGACATACTTTGTATTGTCACATAGGTCGATATTTTAGCATAAGTAATGCTTACTCTTTCAATTTATCTCTTTGTGTCGATTTACTTCCATGCGCACGTCATTAAGTGAATTGTGTAAGATGCTGAAGTCAAGTACTAGTGCTGGATCAAGAGCTCCACACGGGATAACAACATGATTATAATAAGAATGATAATTACCAATAAGTAATCCTAATTAGTCAAATAATATGAACATTTGACATTGATGTGAATACAATTACTTAGTACACTATAATTTCCAAGATATTTTTCTCACATACTACCACAGTTAAATCCATGATTTTGTTCTTGGCTACTATTTTTGGTATCCACTTGTGTACGGAATTCGAAAAAGTGTGAACAGAGAAATTTAAAAATAAATTTTAGATTGTCGTCCCGTCCCGCCGAATACACAACGTTGATTACTCAAATCAAGAGTAAATGATATATTTTTTTTCTTTATTTTTTTTATTTTGTATCAATGGGTGGGCCCAAGACAATGATGTCATTCTAGATGGGTCCCACTAAAAATTGGCTTGAATAAATAAGTCAAGGTCAATGGCCGTATTGGTTGTGAACAAAGGAAAAAAAAAGACATGACTAGTTGGCGTAATAATGTGACAAAAGAAAACGCGTAGAGTTGTAATATTGTGACCCTACATTTCTAAAGTCGTTATCTACAAGACCATAGAGTTAATGCCAACAGGAAAATACAAGGGGAAACGTGAGGAGAGATTAAGTGACACCTAAACATCACTAAAATGCTTCATGATCTCAAATTATTATGGGTAATATAATTGAACCCAATTTTGATGGTTAACATAAAAAATTGAAGTTAAAATTCCTAAACATTTTCCTCTCTCCAATGAAAACAATGGTTGTATTGGCAAAATGAGGTTCTTACAAAGTTGATGGCAAACGACGTATATCCGCCACGCTCCACAATGGTTGGCGAAAAGCAACAAGAAATTAAGTGATGCACTTCTATAATGGTAGGCTAAAAGCAACAAGATAAAGTGATAATTTGGTCACATAGTCAAAATCATCAAGAATTTTTTTTTTTTTTTTTTGCAGTTGAACCTTGGCCCCCATTTGGGCTACCTTTTTATCTCATTAAAATAAAAAATATAACCGATATCCATCACATCAACATTTAAATTCAAATTTTCTATCTCTTATCTGGGCTTCAATAATGGCTATATTTTTCATTCTCATTCTACAAAAAAGTGGCTCAAACAGGGCCTTGCTAGGCCAAGTTTGATCACTTGAAGATTAGGTTGGTTTTAGTGTTTTCGGTTCCAAGAATTTTTATTTTGACATATTCTTTGTGTGATTTAATTTTCATGCTTTTTTTGCATCAATTTAACACTCAATATTCTATACTTGAGCTAGTATAGCTAAATCATAATAAAATATTTTACGAGCTTAAATTATTATATGCAATTATATAACATGAGCTAGTGCATTTACTAGTCAAATATTTATTTTACGGTTTTTCTCAAGTGGGTGGTACTGTCAGAATTTAGCTGTAGAACATGAATGAAATTTAAACAAATTAAAAATGTTTACGTATAACACTTGACATACACTTATTAGAAAGATGGAAAAAATAAAAAACAAAACAGGTGAATCACATTTCGGTAAAAAAAATTTTAAAAATTTTCTGTACTTGAAGCTTTTTCCAAGAAAATTTATTCGATTGCGTTTTATCGTACATATTCAATATTGCAAGTTACAGGGGTTTAAAGTTTTACTTTGCTTCTTTCATGAGAAGTTTTATTCTAAATTTATTTGCCTGTCATTTGTCTGTATTTTTGTATTTGAATTATCACCCTGTTTGAGCCACATTTTTTGTTGGGAATGTATTTTGGAATAGTTAATTGATAGAAAATTTGTGGTTAAGAAAAATTTTGAATTTGTGTGTAATATTATTATGTTGAAGAATGTGTAGTTGAAAAGAAGAGAGAGAAAAATGTATTTTGAAAAAAAAAAAAAACGAGGATCAAAATAAAAAAGAACATTCATTCAAGAAATTTTTAGAAGAAACTTTTCTTATTAGTCATATTTTTTGACTAGAAATTGTTAATTGTATAAATCTGATTTTTGAGTTTGTGCCTATATAAAGTCATAGAGGAAGATAAGAAGAAGAAAAAAAATGAAAGAATAAAAATTATATGCAATCAAATTGCTTTAAGTGCAGTGTTACCAAGTTGTTGAATAGATTCTTAACAATGATGAACCATGCTACATCGGCAAAAATTTTTGTTGTCTTCGAATGGATGAGTCAATAAAGTTGTTATCGAAATGAGAGTTTAGGTAAAAAGTAAAAAGACATCTCGAGTGTCTTCCCCATAGATAGGGGAACATAATGGGGTTTGAATTCCCCATCCTACTTCTATCAAACAGGAATTTTGAACCAAGCCAAACAAATACCCACAAAAACCCAGTTCCATATTCCCTATTCCCAATTATTTGACAATTTTTAGCCTACAAACTACTATAAATTCATTTTCTAAAAAAGTTCGTAACATTTTAGGATTAATCCATTTGTACAGAAAATGAATTCACTGAATTCTTACACCTTCTCACACGAGGGTGGGTCCTGCACAATGAAAAAGGAATAAAAAATTACCCAGCCACCCTGTCCTTGTGAGTGTCTGTAGGGTTTCTTTGTCTGTGTCTATAAATGTAGCAAATCTCAACATTTTAATGGTCAAGATAGTAGTTTTAAATGCCCATCTTAGCATTCAAAGATTCTTGCATCTTTGATTTGTCAAAAAGTAAAGTATTGGTTGGAATTTAGTTTCACATATTTTGACAATTCATTTGATAAAGCAATGAAAGAAAGGAACAGCGAAAAATGATTCGTTGAATTGACTTAAAACGTTTTAAAAGTAACACTTTCTTAATATATTTCACACAAGGTTATCAAAAAAAAATGAAAAAAGAAGAGAAGTTGTTACAATTATTTATAGTTTGCGCCCACTTTAGTCAAATTCCGAAAATAATTAAAACACTAGTAAACGAAATTATCGTATTGTATTGTTGATCAATTCAATTTTTCATCAATTCTGATGGATGAATAATCTGATCTAAACCCATATCATTGGATATATGTAACAGTGATACAGTAAGAAACAAATATATAGGATTCAAATATTGTGGCCAAAAAATTCTATCCGACTTCTAGACTCAAAAAGTGGGCCCATGTGTTATATTCCCATTAAACGACTTTAGCCTTCGTTGACTTGGGGAATTTTTTAGATGAATCATATTTGGTGTACATTAGCATATGATAATTTTGTTGACAACATGTCACATGATAAATTATCATTGGATAATTTTAAAAAAATTTAATTTTTACAACCAACAGTTTTTTGACAATTCATATATTGTCAACCATGATTGTCATCCAAGATTGTACAAATAGATTAATCTTTTTTATAAATGGAAAATTAGGGTTTGTTCTTTTTTTTTTTTTTAATTTTTTTTAGCGTGGTTTGTTTTTTAATCGACTGCAAATACAGTAACTAATTTCACAATTTAATTAGTTCTTTAATTTTTTTTTTTGTAGGTTTACTCTAAACTGTAGTCATTGTTGACTCTCTGCCAACGTGACATCGTTTCTTTGATTTGTGATGTGGCAAAAAATCACCCCGCTACGAAATTTTATATTCTCATTTTTGTAATAACCAAGTAAGTCCATGCATTACATAAATAATCATGCTTACATTTAGGGGACTATTGTTACTACTCGTCTTAGAGGATCAAAGAAACGATGCCACGTTGGCAGATAGTCAATAAGAAAGTCAAATAAAGATCCAGGAGGTCAAACACACAAAGAAGGCAATCAACTAAGGTACTTGCACAACAAGCTAAAGTCCAGGCTGATGCACTTTTTTGAAAACAAAGCTAAGGAAGTAAAGAAATGAGCTGAAGCTCTCCACTTAGAGAACTACTTCGAAGATTCCTTCGAGGTTCTCAGTTAATCCGAAGCTCGTAGCTGAGGCTGTTTCACTTAGAAGATTAGAAGATCTCTGTGAAATGAATGATGTAGCACTTGTAATAAAAGTTTTTCAGCATGTCAGCCTATTGTATAGAACGGCTGACACCTTATCAATGTATTAATTGTATGAATAGATAGTGATGTAACGTCCCTATTAGGGAGATGATGCTATATGGTTTTGATCCTACAATCACTACGTCGGTCAAAATAGTATAAATGGGTTCTCTTTGTAAATTAGGAAGGATGATCAAATGAGAAAAGAAGAAGAACTTATACTTGAAATACATAATCAATTGGGTTTATTTTTCCGTCTCTGGGCATGTCCATGAGTGATAAATTCTTGTATACAATATAGCAACTTGAATACCCGTCATATCTATTTTTCCACATATTAACATTTGTGATTACATAGTCTAATTTAATTTCAACCGGGCAATTTTTGATAGTGCGATTGCTTTTGTTCCATTCATCGGAGCTCGAACATCTTTGTTTCCTGCCACAAAGTACCTCCTACGTCCATCTTCTTTGTGCTACCGTCATCATTCTGGTAGGAATGCTCCGGAACCGCATTTGACTTGATGTAAGTGTACCCGACATTTGTTGGCTCATTTTCAGTGGTCAACAATCACTAGTATGAGCCTCAAAAGATACATGTTTGTTGAGCAAAACTTACTTGGAGGAGTACTATCATATGAATAAAAGAATGCTAACTAATAATCGAGTCCTCTCGATAAGAACTTTGGTCAATTTTTTAATCATTTTTCTTTTTTCAATCATGTTTAAACTGTACATAATTATACCACTATCATTGTCCAAATAATGTATATAGTAGAAGCACAATCATTATTGTGCCAATTTTTTGAGGGCGCGTGGTCAGTGAGCCCAATGTCGATCCTAAATAAAGGAGAAGACACTATAATTCAAATTCAAGAGATAAGACTGAGCCCTTGTTTGGCCCCCATTTTTTGGGGTTGAAAATTTTTAGAATAGAGATTAATGAGGAAATGTGTGGTTGAAAAGTTTTAGATTTGTATAATATTATTTTATTTGAAAAATGTGTGGTTGAAATGAAGAGGGAGAAAAAATTAATGTAATGAAATTTAATTTAATGGAGCTCAAACGGGGGCTGAGATTCATTAAAAATTATTATATTATTTTAGCAATATAAAAGTTTCATATTTCAAACAAGTAAAAAATAATATATATATATATATAATTGATCCAAAATTAGATAAGACTTAGCCTCTGTTGGTGGTAATTAAAATTAAATTTTTAATAGATCTTGAAATGTGTGGTTCAAAAGTTGTAGGACCCATAAAATATATAATTAATATTGATTGTTTGATTTTAACTTAAATTAAAATCTGATTTAAATCAATGCCAAACAAGGGCTTAAATTGTAACATTATAAACATAACATAACATTGCAATATTTTATATTTGTCTCAATAAAGGCTTAAAAACAATATAATAATGCAAAGTTCAACCATAAATTTGAGCTTCCAGAATTCATTCTTTGAAGGAAAAGAACTAACTGAAGCCAACTAGAATAAATTTGTTGAATTATAAATCATATAATTTGGATAACATAAGTATTTTATTCTTTTTAAATTAATTGAATGGCTCGATTTGATTTAAAGTGATTTTTATCTATTAACGAAATCTAAATATCATCATGTTTATATTATAAATTAATATGATTCTCCAAAAATATTGTAAATTGTAGAAGCGCATGCAATTGTGGACGATCCAATTATTTGAAGGCATGCTGCTAGTCTTGCTCAATATTGATCATAATTTTAGTTATTTCATCTCTATTCAATTGGACTTTACTCTAATAAATACTGTGTTTGAAAAGTTTCGTGATGTTCCCACTTTATTTGTCGACAGTTGAATGTTTCAATCTGATTTGATTCATTATCACATCTGCAAACCTTATCGTGTAGGCCTTAGTGGACATTTTTCATTTATGTAAATTTATGTCGTCGTTTTCTTGACATTCAGTTTTCTCCTTTATGCAACTAAGTAGCCATTGGTGACAATCTAGTCACTAGAAATTTTTTATACTTAAAGTAAGGGTAAGTACTCAAGAGATTTTTCGACCGTGACGCTTATCAAATAATGTTACAAGATCTTTTGTTTTACTCGCTTGTGTTTTCAATCTAATTAAATTTTAGGCGCACTTATGAATGCATCAATTCACTAATATTGTGATAATTGCTGAATTCAATAGTCGTGGTAGATTCCATATTACAAAATAAATTATGTTGTTTTTATTGATTGAAGCCCCATTCGATAGTAAATTATAAACAAAAAAAAAAAACTACATAATGCCACAATTAAAAAAAATAAATTATTTAATTAAATTTAACTACATCATTATTCATTCCCCATGCATGCTTTTCAGTCACAAACTTTGGAGTTCGGTAAATGCCTCCAAATTTGAATTAGTGCACAAAAAAAAGTAAGAAGTCAGATCTTCAAACCTTGAGAGTGGTCCAACGTCAACTCCTTTTTGACATGTTATTAATAAAGAAGTTAAACAAATGTATAGTAATAGAATAATGTTATTTGCAGCCGCTCACTGCAGTAGTCGTCTTATGTGGCACACACATGACGTATAGTTATTTGATGCATTAATGTGGTAGTTTTTTTACCACATTTAATGCATCAAATACACACTTGACATGTGTGTGCCACATAAGGCGATTGCTGCAGTGAACGACTATAAATAGCATTATTCATAGTAATAAGAATTTATCTTTTTAGATAAAATAGAAGAAAATCCAGAATGGTTAAGATATATATTTCATAAAAGATATTCTAATATGGTCAACAAAAACTTGTTATTTTTTTTAGGTTGACATAAGTAAAATAAAATTTTCAGCATGAACAGACGCTCGAACGCCCATTTGACTTTCATCAAGTGATATTGATTCTAAAAAATGTGCTCGAGAGTTCTCTGGACATTCATCGAGCGCACGGTGCTCGCATTCATCAAGCACATTATGGAAGAGCAGCTTCTGTACGTTCATCGAATGCCCAATTCTGGAAAATATGCTCGAGCTCGAGCGTCTCTTGGAGATACAACAAAACAATATCATACTTCAAATGAAGGTCACATGTTTAATTTTATGAAAAGTTTGTGGTTGTTTGGATAAAATTATAATCATTTATTATCAATTCAAGTTAAAGTCAAACATTATATTTTAATTATACATTAACAATCACAACCATTACGTATTTATGATCTACACAATGTGTAAAACTCATTGCCCATTTTCATTATAATGCCACTGTAATTCTATCCATGTTTTTTAGAATCAAAAGTTGATCCCATTGTAATTTTATCCATGTTTTTTAGAATCAAAAGTTGAATCCGCCTCACTCCACCATGGAAGCGGAGAGCAAGAATCAAGTGATATAAGTGAATTTAGTCAAAAATATTTTTAGAGTTTCTCTCCTCAGTGGGTGGTACACCATGATTGATCCTTTTCACATTTAAAGCGAGGCAATTATATAATAGTGATAATTACAGCAAACCCTACTTTTGGAGATCTATTTTCCAAAAATCAGATTTCAAGTTTTAATGCTCAAATATATATATACAGAAATGATCTAATGAACACCGGTGCTCATCTTATCCTAAGCACCGATGAGTTGGCACATTAATTCATTGGTGGATAAAGATTTTGTGAGTTCCAATCCACCAATGAATTAATGTGTCAACTCATTGGTACTTAGGATAAGATGAGCACCGGTGCTCATTAGATCATTTCTGTATATATATATATATATATATATATATATATATATATATATATATATATATATATATATATATATATATATATATCTCTCTCTCTCTCTCTAACTGCACGACGCTGGAGCTCTCCTCTCAGTCTCTATGTCTTCTCTCTTCCAGTCAACGGCGACACTGGAGCTCGAAGCGACGACCAACGCACATCTGTCCTCCTCCTTGGTGCGCGCAACAGTGGGTGCGATTGGTGTGTGTTCTAGTGCTATTGGTGCGCGAAGCCGTGGGTTCGATTGGTTCTGCAATTTTGTGTTTTTTGTTGTGGTTTGCGATTGGTGCACGCGGTGGTTGAATGGTATTCCATGCTGTAATTAACACCTCTCTTCCCGTCACCGGTGACGCTGGAGCTCGAAGCGACGACCAACGCACATTGTCCTCCTCCGTCCTCCTTGGTGCGCGCGGCAGTAGGTGCGATTGGTGTGTGTCTTGGTGCTATTGGTGCGCGAAGACATGGGTTTGATTTGTTCTGCAATTTTGTGTTTTTTGCTGTGGTTTGCAATTGGTGTGCGCGGCGGTTGAATGGTATTCCATGCTGTTGGTGGTGGTACCGAATCTGGGCTTGGATCACTGTTGCTTGAAAGGCTTTCGGTTGACTATGGTTGTTTTTATTGGTGGTTGCTGTGGATCATTGTTGCTATGGTTTGCTGTTGAACTCAGTTCGATGTATCACGAATTTTAAGCTGTTTTTATTGGTGTGTTGTTGGTGTTATGTAAACGGTGGTGGTGGTGATTTTTTTTTAATGGTGGTGGTGCGATGCAGGTGATGGTTCGGTGGTTGTGGTTGTGGTGGTGTGGTGAGGTGAGGTGCGGCGGTTGTTTGAATCTGTGTTGTGTTTCGTGACCAACTAGGACCGCATAATGGATTAATTGTGACCTTAAAATTCGACTATTTGCGACTAAATATTAATCTGAGCCATGTGCAAAAAAATTTTGTAACCTATGCTGTGATTATTTAAAAATAATCGGTGATTATGAACAAAATCCTGAGTTGTGACCTGAGTTGTGACCTGGGCTGTGACTTGTGATCTGAGTCGTCGGAATCGGAGCAGTCGTCGGAAACGGTCGTCGGAGCGGTCGCCGGCGCAGTGGGGCGGTGGGGGTGGGTTATATATATATATATATATATATATATATATATATATATATATATATATATATATATATATATATATATATATTTATTTATTTATTTATTTATATCTTTTTATATATTTATATGTATAAATAAATATTTATATATATATATATATATATGTGTGTGTATGTATAGGTCAAAATTTCTGATTTTTGAAATGTGAAAGTTGTTTTGTTATTTTCGAAATAGAGTAAAGATAAAGTAGGAGAAATGAATTTTTCCTATATAATAAGTATGGTCAGAATCGAACACTATAACCCAAGTTTTTTTAGGCAGGGTTAAATATATTGTACCAACTACCAACTATATACTCAGTAGGCATGAATTTTGGGTGTTTAAAGTTTTACTTTACCCGAATTGATCTCATACCCATGGTGAGTAGGAGTTATCTTGCCTATCACTGATGAATCGCTTAAAATTTTTGATAATTCAACTTCAATTGTCAAAAATTTTAGGCTTGATTATGTTTCATTCCACCCACCATAAGTACGAGATCATTTCTATTTATTTTACATATTTCGTGAGAAGTTTTCGTGTGAGTGTGATTCATCCAAGAATTTATTAAAAGAAACTTTTCTTGTTAGTCAAATATTTCTCAACTCAAACAGCAAATTTTCAAAAGTTGATTTATGAGTTTGCGCCAATGTAAAAAGTCATAGATGAAGACACGTGAGACAGAAAATGAAGAAATAAAAAAATTAAAAAAGAAGTTGGCGGGTTAAGTTATAGGGGTCAACCCGGTTCGATTTCGACGGTTTGTACCATATTTTCAATTCAAACCATTTCACGTGATTTGGAATTTTTCAAACCAAACCAAATTAGAATTGCTGTTTGGTTCGATTTTAATCCACGTTTTACCTATCGATATTATAATAATATATTTAAAACAAGTTAACATATAAGTTTAAACGAAAATTAATAATATTAAATGTTAAATTACATTCATTTTCCATGAAACGTGAATTAATTATTTTCAATGTTGGTTGCTAAAAGATATTAATAGAACGAATATATATTTCTTCGTTTTTATTTATCTTTTCTTGTTGCCTTTCATATTGTCACATAGAAGTTAGTAAATGTAAAATCACATTCTGCTGTAATAGTTTGGTTAAAACTCATTTTCGTCTTGTTAGTAAGATGAAAAATAAGGACTCAACATAATATGTTTAGATTTACAAACAATGATTGAGTTCAAGTTTATTGAAAATTGACAAATTTCATTCTTTAACTACTTTGAAAAAATAGAAGGTAGTAGCACTAGTTAGGGAACTTCAACAGTTTTCACACAATCAATACGCTGTGTCTTTCGTTCTTTCCGAATCACAAACAAGTTCATTAATCACTTATGCACACGAACAATCATTTTTTTATCCAAACTACAACTCACAAGTGTATAATAAGTTCAAAAACAATAAATAAAAGAGAGAACAATGAAAAAAATGGTTTGAATGGAAATATGAGACTTACAAAGAAATAAGATTGAAATGGACAATTCAGATAGAAATTAGCAGACTAACATGTAAAAGGCGACTAGCGATTGGAAATCGCATTTCTTTTAGCAGTGGCGACAAGTGTCAAATGTTTGAGAAATGAGAGTCTAGGTTAGGGCTTTTGAAGTTGTGAGCGTAATTTGCTGTCGTAGTTTTATTGAATTATGATTTGGACTTTCGAAAATATAATTATAATAATAATAATAATAATAATAATAATAATAATAATATTATTATTATTATTATTATTATTATTATTATTATTATTATTATTATTATTATTATTATTATTATTATTATTATTTCATATGATTTGAGAATAATTTTAGTTTAGTTTAGATATCAGGTTAGACCATGTGTTGTAAACTTATAAAATCATGAACCAATAATGATGAACTTAATTTATTTTATATGATTATTTCAATGGACTTATTGTAATTTGTATTACTAAATTTGTATTTTTTCAAGAAAGTGAAAATTATAAAATTTATAAGTTAATAAAATTAATTTTTAATTAAAAAATTAAAAATAGTTTCGGTTTAGTTTTGTGCGATTTTTTAAAATTGAAATCTAAACCAAGCCATTTTGAAAAGGTTTGATTTTGTTTGAGGGGGGAAAAAAATCACAAGTCCACGTGGACTCGAACCAACATTTTCAAACCAACGATTTCGATTCGATTTACGATTTTGCAGTTTTTTTGTGTAGCCCTAATATTTGCCTCAAATTGATATTAGCTTGGTACGATCAAGTTGGTTTGAGTCAAGTAATTAAGAAAGTTGATATCAAAAAATGAAATTAGATGAAAAAAAAAGTATAACTCGAATGTCTTTCTCTCATATAGGGAAACATAACGGGGTTTGAGTTCCTCATCCATGTTTCTATCAAATAGAAAAAAAAATGAACCAAGCCAAACAAATACTTAGGGATGGCAAAGGGGTCAAGCCACTCCGTCAGCTCGTGAGCTCGGCACGTCTTGGCTCGATTCATAGATCATTCGAACTTGTATTGGGACGAGCCATGAGTCGAACCTACCTCCATTTTTTTTCACTAGCCGACTCCTCATGGGTTGACTCAGGCTCTACTCGTGTCCATGTGAACCAAAGGACGAGGTCAAGTCAAGCTTTATTTGTGAACACGAGCCAAGCTCTTGGATATTGAAAGATCAAGCCAACTCGACCCACTGCCACCCCCGCAAATACTTTGGTTCCTATACCAATTATTTGGAATTTTTTTATTGCAGATAACTGTAGGTTTAATTTCTCAAAAAATTGGTAACATTTTAATGTCAACAAAAATCCCCTATCCCTTAAAAAAGGGAATCTACAATGTACTGTTCATTTTTTAGTATAGCCTTTTCGCACCTGAATCTCCTAGATGCTGTTCAATAACTGGTTTGTTACTTTCTCATAAAAAGTGTCTGCTACTCTCTCTCTTCACACGTGCTCTGTTTTTGGATGAACTCCTCTCTCCACAACTAAATAAATCATAAGCGCATCCCAAAAAAACTATCTATTTTTAAAAAGTATATTTTACAATTCAATTATGCTACACTACCATCTTTGTTGACAGCTTGGTTGACATTCTCTAAAAAAAAAAACATAAATACCCTATTTCTATTATCTACTCAAGTCAATGTTCTCTATTCCTATTATAGGATAAGTTTGGTTTATTTCTCCTAATAAATGAAAAAGCCAATTATGCTCATATTTATCAATATATTTTTTATCAAAACAATCGTTTAATATTCTAATTTTATTTTCTAATTTATTAATTTCTTTATTAATTCTGAATATATTTTATGTAAAATATAAAAGCACAGGTAGATTTCTACTATTTTTCAAAAAATAATCAAGCACCGTGTAAAATGATTTAATTTCTTCTCTTTTCCTTTCGTAATCAATTTCTAAATATTGAATGATAGTAACTAAAACTTCATAAATATCATAAGTGCAAATATTAATGCAAGTATTCAACACAAATAAGAAAGATCTTACAGTATTGAAGCAGAAGGTAGATGCAGAATAATATCAACGAGATCTCCCTCGAGCTTGCTCCCATATGTTTGTATACTCAGATATAAGTGATCGATGTTATTTGAGTTTAGAAAGTGGGTTATGGTCCAACACGACTTCCGCACTCTTATTATGGTTCTCTCGACTCTTTTGTATATCTCACAATGGATCACACGGAATCACAATTTTCCTTTCAACTCCTTGTTAAAACATCACCTTTGAAAAGTAACAGGGTTCTAATGGCTTTCTCTAACAACGCCTCAAACACCAACACACGGCTAAACGGCAACAAGATACTAGCACAATCCTCAAGGTTCTCACCGTTGGAGTATAAGTAAGATAAGAGTTTTTGAGAAAATAACAAGAATAAAAAGACAGTATTTTCAAACAACTTGAATTTCATAAACACATCACACTAATATCTCTTACATAAGAGTATACATACATATTTCGGCTAACTCTTGGTACTTTCTCTAAAGAGATTAGAACTCCATAGAGATTCAAAAAACTAGAGAGAAAGGTAGTTTTTTGCTTAAGGATTGGATGCCTTCTTCTGAGAATTAGTCTTCCTTTTATAGACTTGAAAAAGCTCTACAGCTGGTCTTCATTATTGTTGTGTTACTGTGTAAGATAATGGGAATCTTACTGTGGCCTAAAGTTCTTTGTCTTAACATGGAAAATAATGTAGTTGAAACCCCACAGTTTTCTTTATCAAAGTAACTTTGATAAAGTAATGATAAAGGAGGTCCATTATTTTTCCATATGAGATTCAAACCATTCATCCGGAAATTCCTCTGGATCTAGTGAGATTGGTGAGCCATCTTCTTCATTGCTACAGAACTGGCACTTATGGTTTGGATAACGCCAAAACTGTTTACACAGCTCATTTTTTGTCTTCTGTGTCCCACTAGCGTCACCTCCAAAAATATGATCACAAAATAAATCAAGATAGTGCCAATCTCCTTGTTTAGTGGGTGCCACAGCCTTACTGTAAATCAAGTGGTCTTGTGATTCATACACCCAAATATTCTAATTTTCTTTAATAACTTTCTGGATATGCTCAAATTGCCCCTTATATCCCTTGGCTCTACGGAAGGTCGTCATCTTGATAACATCTTCTGGTGTAGTTTCATGGACTTCACTCTTCTCAGGCTGAAGATGCTTAGAAGTAGTGGCAATCCTCATGACATGGCTAACTGGTAGTAGCTTATCTTCTTCATTATCCCATGCGAGACAGGCAGAGAAAAACCTGATATATATGTTCTTATGTTTAAGAACTTGGCAATATCTTTCAATAGCTCGGACTACTTCTTTTGGTAACAAAGAAATTTCTTTTAAAGATTCCGATGGGTAAATACAAATTATATTTCCCATTTCATAAAGAGCACGAACCCAATAAGCTGGGGCTCCTGGATAAATGTTAACTTTGTTATAGATTCCATATGTTAGCATTTTCATCCATCCTCCTAGACTGGTGAACCAGCAGCAGGCTAGATTAAACAATACATATGCTAGCATAAAATCGTCTTTATTTTTGATATCTATAACACCATGAGTGTTACATGCTTTGATGATATTTGAGCTATTAAGTTCTGGTATGGAGATACTATCTTTTGTAAATATTTTCTCCTGTAAGGGAGACAAAGTAGTGTTCTCTCTAACTGAAAGTTTATGAAGCTTCAGTACTTCTGGTTTAATATTGGCACAAATGCCTTCAGAATTATTGGCACTAGGGCCTTCAGATAATATAGCCATGTTGGCCTTCTCAGATACTGGCTTGACAGCAGCCATCTCCATAAGAGTTATCTTGGATTCTATCGCAGCAATCTTCATGTTCATTTCGAACTTCAATACTTCTAGTTCCTTCCTGATTGGCTCCATTCCTGGTTAAAAAAATCTGGAATAAAATTGTCTTTCCCTTTAATATGGACAATATCAAATTTAAATGGTGCAAACCACATTTGCATTCTAATAAGTGGTCTTTCAGCTGCACTTGTTCCAAGTTTATTTGTTAATAATGGTTTTACCTGAGTATTATCTGTTCTAATAAGAAATTTCTTAGGTAGCAAATAAGGTTCAAATTTTGCTACTCCCTTTTTTACAGCTAACATTTCTTTGCGGTTAATGTCATACCTTGTTTCGGCATCTTTAAATGTACCTGAAGTATAAGCAACAAGCTCTTCTATACATTTACATAATGGATTACAAAGAAATTCTTTATGATTTTCTTTTCTTTTGAGGATTGCTCCCCAATATAATAAAGATGCATCAGTTTCTAAAATAAAGAAATCATCATCATTAGGAATATTTAATTCTGGTAGATTTTCACATATTTTCTTAATTTTGTTTACTATTTCTATATCTTCTTGTGTCCATTCCCATACAACTTCTTTTTTGAGTTTTTTGGTAAAGTGAACTTTGTATTTAGCACAATTTTTGATAAATTTTTCAGAATAATTCAATAATCCAATAAAGCTTTGCAGCTCTGTCTTATCTCTAATTTCTTCTGGAAATTCGATAATCTTTTTTCCAATATGAGGTTGTTGAAGTATTTTTTTCCAATAAAAATATATCCTAAGAATTCAATTTCGGTTTTAGCTATTTCTGCTTTTCTTTCTGATAAAGCTAATCCATACTTTCTTGCAATATAGTTGAAATTTTTAAGATGCTCAATATGTTCTTTTAAATTATTACTATGAATAAGAATATCGTCTACATAAACAATGCAGAAGTTTTTTATTGGTCTAATAATCTTGTCCATTCTTTGTTGAAATATTGCTGGTACATTCATTAATCCAAATGACATAACATTCCATTCGAATTGTCCTAATGGATTAGGGGTAGTAAAACTAGTTAAAGGTTTTGATTTTTCATCTAGTTTTATTTTCCAATATCCTGATTTACAATCAAATTTAAAATATATTTTACTTTCTTGTATTTGTTTTATTAACAAATCTTTTATGGGTAATTTATAGCTATTTGGTATAGTTTTAGAGTTTAGATCTCTATAATCAATTACCATTCTAGATTTTCCTCTTTTAATTTCACTATGGTTTCTAACCATAAATGCTGGACTATTATATGGACTAGTTGATTCTCTTATTACTCCTAATTGTAAGAGTTCTTTAATTTGTATTTCAAATTCTTTCTTATCTTCTTCACTATAAGGAAATTGTTTTCCTGATATCTTAGCATTTGGATCTTTTAACTCAATGGTTGCCATAGGTTTATCTTTGTCCCATTTGGCTAAGGGATGTTCATGATAACATTCTTTTAGTTCTGATTTAATATTTTCTAATTCTTCTTCTAAATTTTCAATTTTTAATACTGGAATTTTTTGTTTTTGATTAATTTCTGTATAACATCCACCACGATTACTTGCAAAACTCTGATGTCTAGGTCTATGGTGAATAGGTTGATGTGCAATTCCAATGGCTTTATAGATTTTTGGTGTTTTAATTTTGTGATTACAAGGTGTAGTAAATTCAAAACTATCTTTATATTGTGTAAAATGGCTATAAGTATAGATAAAATTTTCTCCTAAAAGGATATCACATCCAATTTTATCTGTTGCATATATTCGTGGAATAAAACATTCTCTATTACCTATAATTATAGGAACATTTTCTACAAAATCTCTATAGATTTCTACAATATCGCTTGTTGTTTGACCATAAGTTGTTTTCTTATAATCCCTTTTATAATAATGTTCTGGGAACACATTTCTTTTACATAGGCAAATACCTGATCCAGTATCAATTATGGCATGAAATTTTATCATACAATAGTCTGGTAAATTGAGAGTTATCTCAATATATGGACTAAGTACACTAGTTTTGATTGATCTAATTTCTTGTATCATATAAATTGGTTCTTTGGTTTTAGTAATTCTAGGAATCATTTTTTGTTTGTCTTCTATAGTTATTTGTAGAGTATTCTTTTGTATATGAAATGGTGAGACTTTCTCAAGAAAATTCATTCCAAGTAATATTGGACTAGAATCCTTTCCTTTTTTATAGTCTTTATGAATTTTAAGATTTAATTTAAATTGTTCTCCTTCAATATCTGTAAAACTTAGTTCTAGATTAACAAATGTTTTAATTTCATATTTAATTTCATGATAGTCTGTAAGAGTTATTCCTTGTGGTAGGTTTTCTTCTAATAAATGATCAACTAAGTCTGCTCTTATATGACTAGTACTAGCTCCTGTATTAACAAGGACTATAATTTCTTCGTAGTTATTTTGATTATTGATATATTCTGTTAAGATAAGGAAATTATCTTCCTCACACTTTCTAAGATCAATATCAATGCTATTTCTAGGCATTATTGGGTAATTTCTACTTGTAGATGTTCTACTAGAGCTTGCGAGTTCTCTAGTACTGATACTTCTTTCTATTCTTCTACTAGGCATTCTGGCTATAAGTTGTACAGAGGTATTTAAGGTAACTAATCCTTGATTTCCTACATTATTATCTATTCTTCTAGATTGCTGATGAAAATCAAACAATATATCTTGTGGTAAGGAAACGTCATTATTACTCAACATTCTTGGTGGAATAAATTGTGCTAAGTCTTTAAAATCTTCATGGATTTGTATGAAGTCTTCTAAGACTTTATTGATTTCTTTTTGGTGTGTAGTAGTAAATGCATAGAGAGCTTTACAATGTAAGGTTACAGCTTTACTTCTTGGTGGCATAATTAATCTATCAATTCTATGATATAGATTTAATCTCATACTTAAATTTTCATCTAGTAAGGACATGGCAAATCCAGGTCTTATAGTAAATATAATTTTCTTATATACAAGATTTCCAGAGACTACTCCTAATAGAGCATCCATAGGATCATGAAGTATTCTGTTATCCATCAAATACATTTGTATAGGAATATCCATTCCTTCTCTAAAATATCCTTTCACCATAATATGGATTACTCCTATCACAATATTTTTTAATCTTTCTCTAGTGGATCTATTTATTTTTGCTAATTCTCGTTAACCCATTCTCTAGTGATTAGAGGTATAGTAGTATTGTCTTTAACATTTTCGATGTTAATAGGTACTTCATCATATTTTGCAATGTAAATTGTTTTGTTAAACCAAGATATTATTGGTCTTACAAAAACGTCTTTATCTCTTAAAGATATTTGTTTTTCTTTTATTGCTCCATATCTTTCTTCATCAAATACTACTGTTTGTGAAGTCCCTTCTTCATTATCTAAGGTAGTTTCCATAGTATCAATGATTTCTTGATTCATATAAATTTGTTCGAATTCTGGTTCTTTAATTTCTTCTATATCTAGCTCATAGATTGAGTCTGTTTCAGATAATCCATCTAAATCTTCGATTATCTCATAGTCTGAGTCAGATTCTATTTCTTCCATTATTCTAATGGCTTTAACATTTTCTCTTTTATTTCTATTAGGACAGTTAGGAGATATGTGCCCTATTTCATTACATGTAAAATATTTGCATTTTTTATAAAATTCTTCCTTAGATTCCTTCTGAGGTTTTTTATATTGGTTATATTCTTTTTTCCAAGGTTTTTTCTTCTTAAAATACTTCTTATGGCTCTTAAATCCTTTGTTTCTCTTCCAAGGTTTAAGATATTTCTTAAATTTCTTTTTATAGTATGGTTTCTTAGGTGGTTGGTGACAACCAAATTGTGGTACTGCTGCTACTTCTTCGTAACAACATAAACTGGCTTTCTTACCATATTTTCTAAATAAGTGTTGGTACATAGATTTTCTACACCATTCAGATATTTTTCTTTTAGCGAATGAAGTTCGCATTCCTAATGTATCAGCCTTGTGATTAGGATCTTCCCATTCTATTTTATTCCAATAAGTTTGGTAATCTTCAAATAATTTCTGACCCCATGGCCAAGGTAATTTAAGAAAATATCTATTAAGTAGTTTTTTATCTTCTTCTGATAAATTCCATTCTTTTATGGATTTAGATACTTTGATGTATATCTTTTCGAATTTCTTAGTATATTCGTTTAATTCACACATATCACAGATTTTTAATAATTCCATTTCTCTTTCTGCTTGTAAGGCTTCTTGAGTGATCATATCTATTTTAGTTTCTGGTATAACTTCTCCTAAGAGTAAGTGTCTAAAGAAATTTTCCATTCGTTTTAAAATTTCCTTAAAGTTTTCAGAATCTAAGCTTTCATTGCTATCTATAGTAGTTGTAGATCTATCTCCATATTTAATTTTATTTTTTGTTTCTTCAGAAGTTCTTCTCCATATATCTGAAGTAATTCCTCTAAATGTGTGGATTATAAAGTTGTAAGCTTGAGTGGTATTCCATTTATGAAAAGCAACAGCTAAATCAGTAGCTTTTGCCCACGAGTCAATAATCTCACTTTTATTATTGCTATCATCAACGTCTAGCCATATTCCTGTTGTAGGAATTTGTTCAGTAAATAATTTAACTGGATTATTATCCCTAAGGTGTATAGACTTGGTTGATGTAGTTCTAACTCCTTTTCTAAAATTGTAATTTTCTCGCTCTTCTATTATTCCATGTTCTTTCATCCATTCAAAATTCCAGTCATCGGGCTCGACTTGAGTCCAATCATTACTTGTTTCTCCAATTAATGTTTGTATTTCAACTTGTTGATTTAAAGGTGGAGTATTAATTTCAGTTGTTTCTTCTTTGGGTGGATCATTCATATAAATATTCTCAGTTTTAATAGCTAATTGTTCTAGACTCTATTTATAAGCTTCTAATTCTTCCCCTGTGGCTTCATAGAATTTAGTCTCTAATTCTTCTATAACATATGCAGGTAAAGGTGGTTCAATTGAAGTATAAGAATCCTTAAATTTTGATTCTTTAAATTTTGATTCAATTTGTTTAAGAGTGTGTTTGTGACACATTCTTTTGAAAGAATGTATTATTGAATAGTAGATTGATGGAGAATGTGTGGTTAAAAAAGAAGGAAAAGTTACTGATGTGATGGAAAATATTATTTTATTGAAGAATGTGTGGTTGAAAATGAGTGGAAGAATGAGAATGAAAAAAATAATATGTACCAAACAGGACCTAAATAAGATTTTTGGTCATATTTTAATATTGTCATTCACAATTTCCAAATTATACTCGATATTTCTTATATGAGTTAACACATCTTGACTTAAAATATCCGTTTCTCCTAAAGGTTGAGCAAAATTATTATATTGTTCTAAAAATTGATTTATAATAATATCTTCTTCTTCATTTTTAGAAAATTCATTTACTAATATTTGTAATCCTTTATTTTTTATTTTTGCTAAATGTTGAGAACTATTTACTTGTTTTATCTCTTCACTTAGAGATTTATATTTAATACTTAAATTTGTTGCTAATTCTTGTAATTTAATTCGATTAATATTAGTTAAAATATTAAATTTTGTAATTCTTCTAGAATCATTTTATCTTTTCTATTCATTTTAAAAAATTTCTTTAGTTTCGTTACTAGGCTCTGATACCAATTAAAGGGGTAAAATTTTAAAGGGGTAAAATGAGTAAAAAGCGGAAAACAATTAAAATATAGAGATAAGGATAAAATAGACAATTAAATCATAAAATGACAAAAAACTGTGAAAATTAATGTGAAGGCAACTGTAAGAGAAGCATTATTCTTTACAATTTAGATAGTATTTATAAATTTAGAATAAGATTTTTTAGTGCTCCAACACGCTCTTCATATTTAACACTTAATTTTACTACTACCTAAAAATATTTACTGTTTTTCCATATCTTTTATTTTCACTACATTCACTCTAAATTATTATATTATGTTTCTCCATAGAAAATTGAAATATTTTGAATGCATTTAATTATAAATAGTGAGTCACTCTATATTTTTAAATGTTAATTTAAAAGGTGTCTTGAAACGTAATTTTAAGGATTGACTTTTTAAAAATAGAGAGTATATTATGTTGAGTAATACTATTCATCTTCACTGTGATTAATCACTAGTTTAGGTGGCAACACTTTATAGCTTAAATTAAATGGATTGTGCGACTTTTGCTTTAAGTAAATCTATCACTTAATGTCATGTAATTGTCATCTAAACTTGTGCTTAACCCTTGTGTTTAAAGAGTCCCTTGAAAAATACTTTAAGAGGAAGACCGGTATAATAGAGAAAGAAATTACTTTAACAACAATGGTTGCATTGAGGAAGTAGCTAGATGTGTTGATGGGATCCAATCGAGTGAAAAGTAAAATAATTGAGATTCTTAATCGATTTAGATAATGTTTGGAACTTAGAACGTGCATAGCGAAATCAAAAGTTGCAATTCAAAGTAACAAGTTATTTTTTAATTGTTTCTAAATGATTAGTCAATCATGTCAATTTATCCTATATTGAATTACTTGAATTTGTAATACAAAAGCAGTAAAGATCACCGCATTGATCATTAAAAAAATCCTTCTCAAATGATAAAAAATTTTGTACTAGTCAGTAATCCACTAAACGAAATAACTTATCATATGGTCCAGACCTGACCAACCCTTAGTCGCCTTGACCTTCTTTTCCTGTAGTCACCCTTGATCCTACTAAATTGCATGCTACTCACACCAAATCCTGACTCTTGGCATATCACATTGGCCCTCCTGAACTGCGTGTTCCTCACACCAATTCCCAACCCTTGGTATATTACTTTAGCCCTCCTGGACTGTATGTTTCTACACCAGCTCCCGACACCTAATATCGTTTATCTTCAGTGGATTATGTGGTTTTGTGTTTGATCAAAAGATCTTGTGTGTTTTGATATGTAGTTTAATGTGAAACAAAATGGTCTGATCAACAAAACATGTTTTTGAAGAATTTATGGATTAACTAATATGTGGTGGTTCAATATTGGAATCAATGAATTTTTTTTTTCTTATCTACTTTGATCTCTATGGAATAAATTTGATTCAAGACACTATGTGATGTCCAAGGGGTTAAGTATTTAAAGAGAAGAATATTTGGGATGAAAAGGATGAAAATCACATGTTTTAAAGCAAACGAGATTTTTCCATGTAACACTGATGCTCGAGTGCTAGGCTAGCAGCAGCAAGGGACACACTTGCTGTTCGGGTGCCAGTCTAGTGCTAGGTAGACGACTAGGGTTCTGATTTTGCCACTAGAGCATGGGCTGGGTGGCAAGCTAGCGAACAAGCGTCCTTCTCGATTTCAACTTCTTCAAATCCTAATCTTGATTTTCTTCTTGAATTTCTTTGACTCTATCAACCCCAAACTAATTTATAACTTGAACTTTTTTAAACATATTTTAACTTTGATTACAATATAATTATGTCCTAATACAAATCTAATAAATTATAATTTTTGTCTTAAGAAATTGCTAATTACAAAATAGACTTTACAGAAGCGACGATGTGAAGAATGTGATGTGAAAGTACTTCAATCGAGGTGCCTGCCACCTCTACCTCTGTGGCCTTTGCCCTTTGCCCTCACAGCCTCTTCCAACTTAGTGTATATGTGTGTACGTAGTACATGTAGATTTGTGATTTATTTTAATTTTTCTGGTTTTCAAAAGGCTTAAGAAACTCCAATTGACATCTTTTGGAACTTTTTGGCTCTAAAAATTAGGGAAATCAGCTTATTTTTACACTTGAGGAACTATTTTTCCATGACGTACACAGAAATTTGTAGACCTAGCTATCTCAAGTAAGTTTGTTTTTTTTGTAGATATCTGATCTTATTTCTCCTTCTTTACACTTACCATGCTTCTTTTGTGATATCCGATGTTTGCTAATTTGAAAATTATAATTAGTACATGTGATTACTGGAAATTTTGGTTTACAATTCAAAGGAGAAGTGACGCATTTGATTGCCTGATTGTAGGTTTATCTGTTGCTATGCTGTGCGTCACTATCATTTGCATTTGGAGCTTAACTTCACATTGTTAATACTGTATGTTGGGACTTTGAAGGCTGTCTTTAGGTCTAATGTTAATGCAGAATTAGATTTAACATAGCAGTATATATGAAAAATAAACCAGCAGAAATTGATGCACCACAGAAGCAATACAGCAGGAAGAACATATAACAGAGAATAAAACTAGTAGGAAGCAACACAGATTTAGAACTCTGCAGATCAGAATCAATACAGCAAGATAAACATTGAGAATGAATTTGAAATAGGAAGAGCCTTTATTTACCAAGACTAAACTTGATTTACAAACTAGAAATCATCAGAAAGATTTTTACCCAGATTTATAAGAGTTTTACCACTCTTCCTAATCTCACTTTATCTTACTTTTCATTCCCGAGTTCCCATCTTTCTTCAAACCTAATACAAGTATTTATAGTCACAAAGGGGTATCAAAAATGGTTATTAATTACCTAACTAACTAAGGCTCCATATATTCAGTGGCAGACCCAGCACCCAGCGAGCCTCGGTGGTCGAGCGTGCTGGATCAGTAGGGAAGAGTTTTTTTTTTTTTTTTTGATAATGAAGAAACCTTTAAGCTTATATACCTAATACGTTATTTTGTTTTCATAAATTTCTTGTAGCTCAGCTGGCCTTCACTTCTATATTCAAGTGAGAGGTCTTCGTTTCGAATTCCCCTCCCAACGATTTTATTGTCAAATATTTTTAATTCTACAATTTTACCAAATTAAACAGAATAAGAGAGATGATTTGAACCCATGACCTCTCCGTACAAAAGTGAACTCTTGACCATTGTAGCACTCATGCAACTTGTAACTAAATTTTCCAGAAAACTATATGTTATATTTTAACAGTTTTAATGCAATTGTAAAAATGTTCTTCCTTTGAATTATACAAAACTTGACCACAATATCATTTTGTAAATATTGTTAATTAATACAATAAAATTATATATTTTCAGTTTGAACAAAATAATTGTTATATTTTAATTTTAGACCTTGTTTGATTTTTTTTTTTTCAAAATACATGTTTTTCTCTTCTTTCAATCGTACATTTTTCAATAAAATAATATTACATGCAAATTACAAACTTTTCCTCATTTTAACTACACATTTCCATCAAATCACTATTCCAAAGTACATTAAAAAAAAGGGCATCAAATGGGGCTCTTAATATTTTATTGTCGACAACAGTCGACGATCCACGGTCGCCCGTGCTGACTCGAAATTCTGGGTCCATCACCGCATATAGTTGAAGATTCCAACCAAAATCGATTGCAAAACAACCAAAAATGAGGCTCCAGTTCAACAACAATTCTGACTGTTTGAGGAATCAAGAGACACACTTTAAGGAATCATTTTCTTACACTGTATAAACCAGCAATTATTGGAATTATTTCATGTCATTTGCTCCCTTTTGTTAATGACGTTTAGTCTCGTTTTAGGCACAAATTTCCATTTTGATACAATAGTGATAAATTTGGGTTAAGTTTTTCCATTCTCAGGGATATACAACATTTCATGGTATATCTTCAGCGAGAATAAAAAATGTTAAACTTATACTAGCAAAAAATATTCTTTAGCGACACAGGTTGAAATTCATACAAGAAAATGTTCGAATAAAATCATTGGTTCATCTAGTGGTGAACACAAGGTATAAGTTTTCAGAATGTTTGTTCTAGGAAATGGAACCTTGATCCTCTGGACAAATATCCAAATTGAAAAGGTCTGTTATCTTATGTTTCACTTTTGTGACCACCTTTTTCTAAATTTGTGTTTTGCTGTTTGGAATTGAGTATAATAGTATTCTGACGGAAAATACTTTGTGATATAATAACGTCTCTTTGTAGGTTTGTGGAACTGCACTAAAAGATATCCCTTATGGTGCATCTTCTAAATATTTTCTTTCGCTCCATTTTACTAATGAATTGACAGTCAATTTAAACTGCAATTGCCATAAGAGTTACAGTAATGTGATTCTTGAATTTTAAGTTCGGTGATAGCATAGGTGAGATGATTATCAATATTCTTTTCAAGTTCTTTGTGAATCATCCTGACATGTAATACTAATTGTTGGCAATTATGTGCATTCCAGGTTGTGGATTACATGTTGAAAATTACGAGTTCAACCCCAAAATCACCTAAAGGGGGGAGGGGGTAAATAGGTAAATAACGCGGAATTAAAATTGTCAATTAAAAGTAACATTTCACTTTTTAATTGTTCTAAATGATTAGTCAACCAAGTCGAGTTAATACTGCATTGAATTGCCTTAATAATAAATAACACAAGATTTGTTGACGGAAAAACCCTTAATTGGATAAAAACTCCGAGACTAAGTCAGTAACATCCACTATAGACAATAAGAACTCACAATATAATCCAATCTAAAAAATTCACTAGACTCGTTGATCTAATTCATGCAATCTCCATGACTCGCTGGAACGTGCTTCACTCATACCTGCTCCCGATTTTCTGGCACCCCAAAAACTTAATAGATAGAATAGATAGAACTCTTGAAAAATGCAAATTGGGGTTTCACGTATAACACTGTCACTCGAGCAGCTGACGATAGGCGAGTGACAGGTGTGTAGCTCGAGCGAGAGTCGGGCGACAATGATTCTACGTTTTTCGCTTGAACATTAGCTAGGCAACATGCTAGCGTAAATCCAACGACTATTTTTTCATGTTCCATACTCGAACTCAAAGACTCCTAGTTCATCTATACAATCCCCCCAAAAGACTCATGACTTTTATAACTCTTTGATAATAATCATTTTCTTTTAAAATATTTTTTTTTTGTCAAAAGAATTGCCAATACAACATAAATCCTAATAATCTCACCTTTTTACATTTTGTGACAAAACTATACAATACAAGTCAAAGAAGTAAAAAACAAAATTAAACTACTCAAACTCAAAACTCAGTATTTAGCTCTTGCATTCTTTGTTAAACCTGTTTCTTGAAACCATCTGTAAAAGCTTGTAAAAGCTTGTGAAGCAGAAAATATAACAATTGAAACACACTCATAAATATGCTAAGTTGATTGAGAAGTAATACTAATATTATTTCACTCTCATGAAATAATGTTATCTTCCTCTTACTGCAAACTCTCCCTAAAATGCATTTAAAAATGCCTATCTCATCATCTTCTCTCCCATTTTTTTGGTCATAAATGACGAAGGGAACTATATTAACAATAATAATTCAAAGATACAGTTGATAGCATGCACAAGTATAATAAATTATCAGTAAACTTTTTCATATACTCAGTTCGAGTCTAAATTGAGTAAATTGTATAAGTGACTCATGTGTGTTGAGTGTCACTAATTCCTTGTGAGCAAAACTCCAAACATTAAATTTGTGAGAAATGACCTACTAACTATCATTGTTAAATAAGTTTATTCCCTTAATAATGAAAGTCAAACCAATAATCTTTTTCCTACATATTATCCATTTTTCTTCATGACATTGAGCATATATACATTTTCTTTTCAATATTTTTTATATCTTATGTGCAGATTCTTCTCCATTAAACGACTAAGATGACATCTAAAATGAATTTTGGGCCAATGGCATCGGGTTATAAAAAATCTCTTGAGTTTAATTGCTCAAGTCAAATAGATTTCGAAGAAGACTAAAAGATGAAATATTATTTTTTCTTTTTAAGGGAATATACTAGAGTTTAAGTCTATTAAATTAAGGTCAATCCATGTTCAAAGTCACCTTACCAACAAATAATGACCATGCCAAATCTCACACGCGCGGTTAAGTGATGCGAACCCACATAGCAATTGTAGCTACGGAATCCACGACAAAATAGAACAACCCTAGAATGCCAATAATCAATGTTTGAAAAGCTCGACCCAATAAATTATTGAACCAGGAACCAAGACAATCGCTAACAATATCTTGACCAATGATTACAAAACTTATGAACCTTAATTTGAATTTGTAAAATGCCACAAGAATTTAATTCTTGATAAGTTCAAAATTATAACAATGAAGAACGAGAAGAAAGTAATTTAGACTCGTGATAATAATCTCAATACTTGTGTGTTTACAATGAAAATAATGAGTTATATATATAGGGAACCCATAAAACCTAGTTAAAAACAGAAATAAAATCTAAAAGATTATAAAAGATATCAAGAATAGAATTTTAACATAATAGAAGATTACTAGAAATTTGAAAAAAATCGCTTCCAGATCCGCAACCATTTTAAGCTATGCGGTCGCATAACTTTAATTTTGAATCCTCTTTTACCTTGTGCAGAATTTCGTGCCATTTTCGGATGGTACTTATGGACGAAAATCAGACACCCGAGCTGAAAATTATGCACGTTTTCATCTACGCTGCTCGTTTTTTCGTATATCTTCCAAATCTTGAATTCAACTTGATTCCACCTTCATGTCCAACACGTAAATTGTTATTTGGCTTGTTGCACTCGAGCTCTTAGCCTCCGCATCTTTGACAACTCATTCCATAGCCTTCTTGATCATCCGTAACTCTTGATCTTGTCTTTGGTTTCTCTTCAAGTTGAGCCAGATCTTTGTAAGTTTGTTGCCTTTCTTAGATCACATCATTAAAACTCACTTACAAAATAATATTATGTGCAGTGTAGATGGAAAATGAAGAAACCAATACTAAGTACTCTATGTAAACTTAAATAAAGTAATGGAAAATATGCTACAACGCATCAATTAAACGCATACTTGGTCACAACACACATGTTCAAGTAAATCATATATCATATTGTATTGAAAAAAAAAATTCCCCCCCTCCATTTTTTATTTTTCAATTTTTTTTATTTTTTTAAAAATCAAACTACCTAAAAAGCAAAAGAAAAAAAATAAAAATAAAAATGAAATGCATGAAATAATAAATGAATCATAATTAATAAGTATAAGCATGCATCAAAAATACGTAATTAGTTAGGTATACAAATGCTCTTACTTTTAAGAGTACCGTGATCAATTTCAAAAAAAAAATTTAGATCATCATTTTTCACCCAAACCTTACTAGAATTATTCACAGTCAGTTGTTTTAATAACACAGTCAGTTAACTCACTTGATATTAAGAAAATCAAATCCACTAGATATCTCTTGATTTCTACCTTTTTTCCACGTGTCTATTGCACCTAGACCTTGTGTGTCCCGGCTCACCACAATTAAAACATGTAAGAACAAATCTATGACCAAATCTATGTGGTTCATGAAATTTATTTCTATTTGGAAACATCCTACGCATTCCAATATGATTACCTACTCTCGGAGTTTTATCAGTAGAAGGGACAAATGTGATTTTGGAAATGCTAGCATCATGAGGATTTGAATTATCATAGCCTAGACCACTCCTGTTACCAGATGGATGGTTCATCCTTGAAATATTATTAAACTTCTTAGAACCACTTGAGAAAGCTTGGAATATTCAAGTTCGATCAGAAGGTTCTTAACGTAAATTTCTAATTTATCATTCTCAATGGTCAGTTCACTAACTCTCCTAGAGGACTTTACAAGTTCACCTATAAGATTCATAATCTTAGACTTTAGGGATTGATTTATAATATCTAATTTATTGAGGTACAAGGTATACTCCCAAAGGTCAGCTACAAGTTTTTCTCTAACTAGCTCAAGTTCATTTACCTTCTTAAGCATGGCTTATTCACTTTGTTAATCTTAAGACCCTCATCAAATAATTGTTGATGAGCCTCGCGAATCTCTTTCTTATCTTTAGAATCTTCTTTAGAGTACTCACAACTACCTACTTTCTCAACCTTCTCACTGTCCTTATCAGATTCACTTTTAATCCTAACAATGAATGCCATAAAATTTTCATTCTCCTCATGAGTGGACCTCTCACTTTGATTATGCAAGCTAGACTAGTCATTAGTAAAAGTTGCATTCATAGCTTTATCCTAATTTCTCTTATCACTAGGCACTCACTTCTATAGTGGCCAAAACATTGACACTTATGACATCTCACAGATTTAGATCTCTTTCTAAACTCATCGGAATAACATCTATGTCTTACTTTAGTCTTCTCCTTATTTCTAAATATTTTTTTGAAAATTCTTAACAAAGTAGCTTATTTCCTCATAATAAGAGATTTAGAATCAGAACAATCGTGATAATCATCCCTAACAGTATTCGAGGTCAAATACTTATCCTCTTTATGTTTAACTAATGTTAGTTCATAAGTCTGGAGAGATTCAACCAATTCTTCAACCTTAATAGCATCTATATCCTCACTATCCTCTATGATCGTGATTTTAGGCCTAAATCTCTAAGGCAAGGATCTAAGGATTTTTTTTTTTTTTTTTGACAATTTTAGGCACATGAATTCTCTCAATTAGGTTGAAGCTGGAGTTAACTATGTCATTCAAACTTGCATATAAGTCATCGAGAGTCTTATCATCCTTCATCATAATCTCTTCAAACTTTGTCATCAACATCTGTAACTTAGAATTCTTAACAGTCTAAGTTCCTTTATGTGTAGTCTGTAAAATATCCCAATCCTTTTTAACATCCTTACACATGACACACACCTAAATTTTTTTGGTGACACAGCCATAAATAAAGTATATAAAGCCTTATTATTCCAATTATACTCATCTATTTTAGCCTTCGACTAATTTTCTATAGGAGTGTGGGTGACGACATGGTTAACGGTGCTAGATGAGGCAGTCCAAAAATTTACTACGCTCGTCCATCAATTTTAAGAAAGCTTTCATTCTAACTTTTCAATAGGCATATTTGCTGCTATCCAAATATGGTTGGACAGAAAATGAACTACTCATCTAGAAAACTTTTCAATTTTAGGCTCTACCGGAGTTAAAGCCGTCCAATTATATCTGTCATGCTATAGTGAAGAAGAATACAAAGCTGAGGATAAAGTTTAGAAACATGAGAGACGTGCCACCCGAAGAACCAACGTAGACAATTTGGTTAAATCAAGTTAATGACATTAAAGAAACGCTTCTTGAGAGTCAACCCAAGCATTTTTCCTTTTTATTTATTCTATTTTTGCGTTTTTAGATGGTCTAATTTATTTTAAGTTTATTTAGGATTCATCATCCCTACCCCGTTTCCCCTTAGGTCTTCATTTTGTTGGTTTATTAGATCTTAGATTTAAGTAACATTTGTTCCAATTATTTGATTTTAATGCTTTATTTGAGTTTTTAGGAACATGACCTCGCAGAACATTTAAACCAATTTCGACCAAGGAACCAACGAAAGTAATAGGAAATCTAGTCATTGAATTATAAGTTATATCAGGGGAGTTCTTTATTCATTTTCTTCCTCACCCCTTTTATATGTGGACTTAGGATTTAAGTCCCGAACCGAACTGAACCCGAATCGAATCGAGCAGTTTTTTATAAGTTAAATATCCGAACGGATATCCGAATTGAGAACCGATGGGTTTGGGTCGGGTCTCGGGTCTAGAATAGAATAAGAACCGAAACTAAATAAATTTTTTTATTTTTTATATTGAATTAATTGAATTATTTTATTTTTTCTAAACAAATTTAAAAATTAATTAAATAAATCAGATAATTTCATAATTTTAATTTTAAATCAAATAGTCGGTAAGTATTACCAATACTTAAAAATATTTTATTTTTATAACTTTTAATTTATATTTCATTTTCTTTATGCAGGCAGGCTGCTTGAAGCAAATGAATTTACTTTATATAGTGTTGTTGTAATATTAATATCTACTTTTTGGTATTTGTATGCAATAAATTAATCTTATTTGAAGGCTAGTTATTTATATATTTTTGAATTGGGCTACGTTAATTTGTAAAAGTTACGAATGAAATGTCATTAATTGTATTTATTTAGTGTTGCTGTAAATATTAAAAAAATTAATTATGGTACGGAGCCGAACCCAAACGGTTCCACAATTATATTTGGACTCGACTGTTCTATTTATTAAATATCCGAAAGTTTTGGGTCGGTTCGGTTGTGAGAAGTTTTGGGTTGGTTCGGTTCTAAAGAGAACCGAACCGAACTGACCCACGATCAGTCCTAAGTTTAAGTTTGGAGGTGGAAAATATGAATTTTTAATTTTTTTTATGTTTTTTGTGTGCTTTAATAAAAAAATTTGAAAATTTGAAAAAAAATTCAAAAATATCTTCTTTTTGTATGCTTATATGAGCTAGTTGGCCTAACTGACAATGAGGAATGTATTGAATCATAAATTGATCTATAAATAATGAATAAGTTGTATGCTTAGATTAATTTTTACTTTTTTCATGTGAAATTTGATATATATTGAACACATAAATTAAGTTAAGCATTGTATATGAATGAGTTGAATTCATAATTGGATAAGTTGAAATAGTGGACCATAGACGCTAAACCCAAAATCACAAAATTTTATATCGTTGGACCAAATTTAGAATAGTTTGAGGAATTTCACTGTTATGGGAAAATATTGAAATAAATAGGGATTCCGTGTGTGAAAATTTTTTTTGTATGGATTGTCTAAGGTCAATATGATGAAATTGGGTGAAATCTCAAATTAGAGGTTGTTTTTCTTAAATTGGTGTTTAATGAGAGACATTGCACTAATCAAAACATAAAAAAATTATTATTTTATTTGAAATTTTCTTTTTGTAGTATTTATGATTTGAGTAATTAAGTCTGCATGAGTCTTTAAAATATGGTGCCCTATGGTCATCTGCTTGGGAGTTATCAGTCAAAAACTTGTTACGTGGGTCATTTATAAAGCTTTAGGGTGAGAATACTTCAAATAAATGAAAAGAATTTAAATTTTTTTATATAAAATCAGAAAACACAGGTGTATGAAACAGAAGACGCGTCAAATGTCTGACTATGTCCTAAACACTTATTTGAGAAAATTGGTTTTTTGATAAGAGATTATTAACCTAATTAAATCCTAAAGATTGAAGCAATCAAATTATGGAGAATCCTTGTTTATTGACATATTGACTAGCAATTAGTAAGATTTGCCTAAACTAGAGAAATGAAGATAGTATAAAATTCAACTTTAGTTTCCACACGTAAAAAGAGTAAAAAGAATAAGTTTTGGGGTGTATGAATTTTACGAGTGATGAAAGAATATATTTGACTATTGAGGGTCGGGAATTGAAACTACTTATAAATTCATAATTCTATGCTTAATTTCTCTCACACACACACACACAAATGACGATTTTACATTGAAAAAGTAGATGTTAATTTCTGTATTGTGATTTTGTAGATGTGATTAGATTTAATATTATGATTTCAATCTTGAAATAAAAAACCAGATCAGCTAGCTAAATCTTTGTGCATTACTTGATTGACTGGCCAATTAGGTAATTAGTACGGCATGTTTGTGTGTTTGTTAGATTTTAGTTTTATTTGAGAACAAACAAAAAGTCAAGTTTGGGATGTGATAAGTTTAATTTTTATAGTTATTTGTGGCGCTAAATCATGATATTTTATTGTCTTTTGAATTAAATTATACCTAATTTATGTTAAATTATATTTTGGAGGTAAAACTTTATGTTTAATGAAGAATTAAAAAAAGAATGCAAAATAGGCGAAAAATGGCAAAAATTCAAAGTGCAGGGACTAAATTGACATTGGTTGCAAAATTAATTGGTCTGCAATTTGGGCTTCTAAAAATTGGACTGCTGAATAATATATAGAGGAAATTACACCCTAGCCTGTTTTTAAGTTTTCATTTTCATTAATACATAATGACTTTTATAAATTCATAAATCAGGTTTTTAAAGTAATTATTATATTTTTAATTAACCTAACAACTACTGCCGTTTACGTATAATTGGAGAGAGAGGACGGTTTAAATATGTAAACTTATCTCTAATAACCGTTTAATTCCCAAACATCACCTCGTTTGGGAAAACAAAATCTCTTATAATCTTCCTTCCCGTGCCAAAGTGAATGCTACCACGACCGGCTCATTGTTCCAGGCAAAGATAAAAAAACATGTTTCCCCAGTTCACGAAGGACCTGAAGGTGATTTTGACAGATTCGTATATTGTTGACGTTGCCACTAGTGGCGTATTAGAACTTAATCGTCCTTGGGCAGAAGTTGACTACGTGCTGCTGCCACTCCTGCCCACGAATCGTGCTCATTGGATGCTTGGTTGCCTGGCCATACGAAAGCATATACTATATGTGTTCCATTCCAGCTATAAGACGTACCGGGAGAAAATGGTTCATGCTGGGATTGAACCATTTGTAAAGATTATCCCCCAATTGTTGGTGGGCTTGGACATCTGGAAAAAGACATCTGATGATGATCCTGCTGATCCCATGAGGATGACAGTCATGGTCGCTGAGAACATTCTGCATCAACAGAATGGGTATACTTGTGACTTATTTGTCTGTCCACAAACTCACTACTACACATATCATGTTGTGTTCTTAAAATAGGCAGAAGTACATAGGTCACACATCATGTACACACGCACAAGTCACAGACCACTTATATGCATATGGTCACTAGTCACAAACTCATGTTTACTATGTTTGTTGTTTTCAGACATGACTGCGGAATCTTTGTGATTAAGTATGCGGAATACATGCTACATAACGACATGAAGTCTTTGCCGATGACGTTTGATGCTAGCCGTATTAGGTTGGACATTGCAACATTGCTCTTCAAACATAAGGAGACCAAGAAGCCTTCAAAGTTAGTGAAGCCAAAAGGAGATAGCATCGACGTATAGTGATAGTACAGTGTCCGTTTTAGTTTCTAGTTTATGTTTTAGTTTCCAGTGGATAGGGGATGTTTTTATGCTTTTGAATGTCAGAAATATTGGATAGTGGATGTTTTAGTTTCCAGTGGATAGTGGATGTTTTAGTGTAATTCATGGATATTTCGGTTCATTTATGTCAATATAATAGATGTGCGTTTCACATTTTGTCCAATGATGTTTTGGTTCCAATCAGCACTGTCTACATTCATTGGTCATTTTTTTCCACATCTCAAGGCACAGGTTACAGCTAACAGGTCACAGCTAACAGGTTACAAAACATATTTAACAGGTCACAAATATCAATGTCATGTATTTTGCCATGCTGTCTGATGCCTTGCATTCATGGAAGCACGGGTCACAAAAAGTTGTTTCACCATCTCTGGTCACAGGTCACAAGTGAAACATATCTGGTCACATGTATCACTTCTATGAATTCTTTCCAAGTAATTCAGCATTCTTTCATAGGTTACATATACCATGCACCCAGATTTGCACAGGTCACAAAATGTTTTGACTTGATCTCATGGCACAGGTCACACAACTCAACTGTATTTGTACACATATCTTAATGAATTGAATTTTTTGATGCCGTTCGGCCAAAATCATAGGTCACACACACATAGTAACCAGATATGCACATATCACAAATAAAATGAATTTCATTTTAAACAAGTCACAACTATAGCCATGTTGGATTACAAATGGAATGAAAAAATTATTTGAAATTCATTATCATTTTCCAGAGTCACAATTCTGGCTTAACGGAATCAGATTGGTGCACGTCCTTCGATTGCGACCAAATGTTTGGCACCGTCCACATTTCAAGGTTTGTTTCCACTCACCAGACGATCTTTTCCTCTTTTCTGCTGGCCTCCCCGAACTCCTCTTTTGGTTGGGTGGTAAAACAACTATGCTTTCTATTTCTTGAATCACGGTCCATTCATTTCGATTACCGACCGGGTATACAGATTCTTGGTATGCATTCGTGTATGCCTTTCGTGTGTAAAAGTACGAACAATAATCATATAAATCTCCCTTCGTAGTCGCTATCACTGCTAAAGTGTGTGGACATGGTATCTGATCAACTTGGAGCATCCTACATGTACACGTACGCTACTCTATGTTGACAACAAATGTGGAGCCCTCGTTCGAAACCGAAAATATTGTTTGGTTGGCTGGAGAAACCTGCACAGAGAAAGTACATCATGTCGGGTCACAAAGAAAACATTTAGGTTACACATATTGAATGATATGGCATATACTACAATTACCATCATGGTCTTCAACTCTGTGCTCATTTATCTAATTAATTTCTCGTATTTCGTTGATAACTTCGTGAATGTACTATTTGCCAGATCCCTATTCTTACAGCACTAAGATTGTACGGTTTCTCGCAATGACTCCAACAAAGCCACAATAAGATAGTTCTTTGCTACTTTTGTGATCGCATTTACAGATTCAACTATATTAGACGTCATAGTGGAGTATCTATTAGCCTGCATGTGGTATTGTGACCATCTTTCTGGTCCAACCTCATTCTACAGAATGTCACAAAATTGAATAAGAAATGAGATATACAACGTCACGACAGTATTTAGTGAGGGAAAGTAAGAGCTCACCAAGTATCCCCTGATCTTTGTGTTGATCTTGTCTAGCTGTTGCATGTTGTACTCGTACTCTGTCAATGTATATGCACGCACAGCTGCATTGAATGCTTGAGTGATGTTGTGACCAGATTTTCCGTAATATGATTTGAGGTTTTGTAGTAGATGGTATGTGCAAATCTCATGACTAGTTTCTGGATAAACACGTTCAATTGCATTCCTAATACTGTTGTGACGATCCGATACAAAGCATAGACCTTCTCTTGTTCCATAAGCGGACTTCAACTTTTCAAAAAACCAGGTCCATGATTTATCGTTTTCATTATCACCAATTCCAACTGCGAGTAAGTATATGTTGTTATTCGCATCTTGTGTACATGCAGTGAACAATGTACCACCGTAGTGTCCAGTCAGGTATGTGCCATCAACAACAATGACAGGTCTACAATGTAACCATTCTCTAATTGATGCACCAAGCGCCATGAAGCAATACTTGAATCTACTGTGACTATCAACCTCGAATCCTGTAACCGATCCCGGATTCGCATGTTCAAGCATGTAAAAGTAGCTCGGTTGCAGTTGGTACGACTCTTTAGGATCACCCTTGATCATTTTCAAAGTCCTCTCACGGGATCTCCAAGCTTTAACATAGTTCAAGAAAACTCCGTAGGCATGTAAAATGTCATTACATATATCATTCGGAGTGTATATAGTACGCGACGATGTATACTTATACTTGATGAAAGAGGACACAACGGACATTGTGACCTACCTGTGAAAACCTAAGACTATGTTTGAAGCACATGTGTGTCCATCACTAATCTTTCTAATCTTAAAGAGATCTGTTTTACTCATCCTTGAAGATCTGCATATCCAATTGCACTCATCATGCGAACACTTGATTAGATACTCACCTTTGTCGGATCGAACAACCAGAAATTCGAACATGTTTTGTATGGCATAGAAACACAAGCTCAATTTCAAAACCTCCTTGCTCCGGAAAACCTGACCCTCTTCTACACTTCTCACATTAGGATTTGATACAATCGTGACCTCATGTGCATTACTGTGACCTAAAGGTTCCACTGTTGCTTCACATATATCTCTTGCTATTTCCTGTAGCGAGTATAGCTCTGTTCCAGATTGTACATTAGCCGAGACTGCCTGGGTGTGTGGAAAACTGAGACACTGATGTCCATTTTCTGATTCTGTGACCTCAATATTGATGGGATATTGGAAGGATCGCGATCCATACCTTTAAGAGTAATGTATGACAAAACATTGCTGTCACTTCTTATTCTGACTGGAGGCATATCATTCCTCAATTGGTATTTCATTGTGACCGCCGCCCTAGTAGGATCCAAACCAAATTCTGTGACTACCGTGTCCAGAAGCTTCACGTAACAACTATAACGATCAAGCATAACGAATGATGATTGTTCTCCATACACCAAGCAGACATGCAGGTAACCCATTTCTGTATTTATGCACAAGCAATGTCAGTGGCATATCACAATAAAATCACAACACAATTAGATGGAGGTCACAATGTTTCACATCATCACACCAATTTCGAAGTCAGTTTTACAGTTTCGCAGCTTGATGGTCGTACAGTAATATTTCGGTCACAATTCTAAATCTCAGTCACAAACGAAAACTTGGTCACAAATACAGTCTAAGATCACAATTGCAACGACTTGCAATTCGTAATAAAGGTGTAATGAATTAAATCGGTCACAATTGCAATCATCGTCCTCAGCTACAGAGGTTGTCAATCACACACGCACAAAATTTACAAAGAGTCACTGAGTAGAGGAACACTTACGATAGAAGAGAGATAATCGCCTCCTGGAGTAGGTTGTGACCTACCTCTACCAACAATTTTCCGATTGCGTGATCCTCTAAACTCGAAGCTACTGTGACCTCCTAGCACCAAGAAATTTCGAATTGTAGAGATTAATGAGTCGGATGAAGAGCTGTTTTGATGGGAATATTTTTTTGACGGGAATGTTGTTTTCAAATGGTAACGGCTTCCACGATTTCAGGGATTCTATTAAATTATACCTAATTAATGAAATTTCTATATATAATATATTATATATTTTTTAATTAGTAGAAACCTGATTTATGAATTTTGAAAGTATTTATTGTAAAAGTGAAATAGTGTTTCCTAAAGGGTTGAGATATGTATTGTTCCCTAATATATATTACACATACATTGAGGGCAGCCATTTAAGAAGAAAAAGGGCAAAAAGAGGCAGCTCAAAAGCGGAAAAAACAGCGGCTGAAATTTGGAGAAAGTTGGGGGCTGGAAGTGGAGAGTTGGAGTAATATATATTAAACACACAATAGTGGTAGTGGCCGACAGAAAAGTGAGGAAACTGGACCGCAGTATATTATATATGTTCACGCAAACAGAGGCTGAAATTTGAGAAAATTGAGGCTGAACTTAATTATAAAGGAGACGACACACTCAAGAAGCTTCACGTTTCGTCAATTTTCAGTGATGTCTTTTCACTTTTGCGTATTTAATTTTCAATGTTATGAGTAACTAAATATTTTTATTGTTAGGATTGATGATGTAGCTTAAGGTTTTTATTATATGTTTAATTTCGAGATTTTCATGCCATTTTAATATTTGTTAATTAATTATTGTGTGTCTAATGCTAATTGTTTGCGTAACAATTAATTTATTTAGGGATAATACTGAGACCGAGAGGTGATGTATAATTCTAGATCGTGCAATAATTAACATAGATATTATAAGAGATCGAGAGATAATTATAAGCTATGCGATCTTTGTTGAATTCCTATAGATTAATGCGTTCATATGTGTGTGAATTTATATAGATATATAATAAGTTCGGGCTTATGAATAGAATTAGTGTTGCTTGATAGAGATCACTAAATACAATAGATTAATTCGATCATTGACACGTATGAAAAATGATTAAATAAATTGGAATTAAATGTATGATAAATAATCTAAGTGAAATCAGAAATCCTAACTATCCAATCACATAATCTTATCTCCAGTTTTGATTTGAGTTTGTTATTTTAATTAATATTTTGTTATGTTATTTATTAGAACTTCGTGTAGAAAATAAAATTTTATTTGATCATTAGTTACTATTTTAATTTAAATTGAAACTAGATTAATTTAAAACTTTATAGTAAATAGTAATCTTTGTGGGACGATATTCGAGCTTGATAAATCCACTTTGTTACTTGTCACGGTTCGTACACTTACGAATTTCACAGACAATCCCCTCAATGGAGTCTCCAAGAAATCTCAATCTTCTTACTTGAAATCTTCAAACTCGAATTAAGAATCTTGAAAGTACAACTATTTTTTAATGTTTTTCTCTTCCAAACCCTCTTCTCCAAGTTACAAGATGAAGAATAATCTAGTCAGCCTCCTTAAACTATGTTAAAAACGTGCATAATTTCACATTCCAAATGAAGAGGCTACTCGCACTATATATAACAAAATCAGTCTCAGAAGTTGCCATCAAAATTCTAAATTTCTGGATGATAGTGTTATAAATCATTTATTCTTATAATTGGCTATAAAATCAATAGAACAACATTATTTCAAAGGAAGTAATCTTGTTAAAATCTTAATTTAAATGATAATTTTTCTTTCTTAAAGACTTTTGTTGAGGCTCGAACCCCAGATCCGTGATGTGCTCCCAAAATAGGCTGAAACTGTGTTTACTAAATGCGACTCTTTTAGTAATGCAACTTCTCTTCTGATGGTGACACATGGTTTTTTGTTTGCCCTTGGATTTGTGGTTTATTGGTGTGTGATATATATACCACTTTGGAGCTATTTTATTTATTTGGTCTCTGGCTTTTGAGTTGCTCTCGTTCTTCTAGGTTTTTTTTAGAGTCTTTTCCTTTTCTTGTAAACTAGGGTTTGAGATCTTCGTGTTCTTCATCCCTTATGATGAACCTGTAAACTGAGATCTATTAGTGGTTAAACCTCTGTAATTTGTTGTCTTTATGATAGTTATGAGAATAAATGGTTTCTTGCAGTCTTGTAGTACAGTAGGCTGTTGAAGGCTATCTTTTGTGATTCCTTTGTTCGATCTGCAGTTTGGTGTTTAGAGATAAGTGTTTTTGTGCCTTTCTATTGTATTTGAAGAACGATCTGTAATATCGTTGCCATTTTGGGCCTGTTAGTGCAACCAAGCATATATCCATTTTTGGATGCTCAACGGGGGACGTAGGTGTTAGATTTGGTCGCCGAACCTCTGGGGCTTAGGCCGAAATAAATCTTGTGTTCAATTTTTTAATTTTCTGCAACTTTACTTTCTGTTTGAGATTGATTTTTTTATATCTTGTTTTAATATCGTGTGACTTGGACCTTTTCAGTGGTATCAGAGCCTGGAACTGAAAGAACAAGTTGCCCGGATCTTCGCAGAAAGTGTTCGATCTATTGTAGATCAAAAAATTTTGGAACTGCTAAAAGCACGTTAAAGAAATCGAGTTCTTTGCTAACTCGCAAGGTAAGATCTTTTTCGTTTTCTGTACAAGCTTTTAAATTTTTTAGGGTTTCTTAATTATACCCTTGATTCTTCAGGACATCGTTGAAACCCCTTTGAAACTAATCTTTGTCCAATACCTCCTACGAGACTTCTAGAATCTGAGATAAATCAAGTTTGGGTGTGTTCTTGAAAAATCTTGCTGGAGTGATTTGTGAAACATAGCTTGTGATCTCTGTTGTATTCTTTAATTGAGCTTGCCCTGTATGATTCAATGGTTTCTTTGATTGAAACTTGAAATCTTGTATTACTAAGTGTGATACTGTGACTTCTTGAGTTGCTGTAATTGTTGTAAGTCTCTGATTGTGTTTTTCTATTATCTTGAATCCCTACTTGAGCATCATGCTTGTTTCAAATATGGCTTCTGCTAAGTTTGAAGTTCCATAATTTGATTGTAAATGTGATTTTAATATATGGTGTCAAAAGATGAAAGCTATCTTAATGCAAATGAGAGTTACTAGGGCTCTTGATAATAGTTGGCCTACAGACTTACTTCCTGCTAAATGAAGAAGTTGCATGGAGTACTATTTTCTTGTACTTATCTGATAATGTTGTGAGGAAAATTGGTGAAACCAAGACTGCTTCTAAACTGTGGGCTAAACTACAATCCAAATATGTGATTAAAACTATCCCTAACAAATGTTTTCTGTTGAAACAACTCTTTTCTTTTAAAATGGATCCCTCTGTTGATTTGATGAAAACTTAAACAGGTTTACTAAACTGACCATTGACTTAGCCAACTATGATGAAAAACTTTCAAAAGATTAGTTGGCTGTAGTTTTGTTAAACTCCATTAGTGACAAATATAGAGACATCAAGGTTGCTCTTGAATATGGTAGGGTTAAGATCACTACTGATGATATTATTAGTGCTTTAAGAAATAAGACTCTTGAAATCAAGTCTGAGACTAGGAGTCATATTGGAGAAAACATGCTTGCAAAAGGTAAAGGGTTTAGTAAACTTGACTTGCACTCTAAGTCTCCAAATGAGAACATGACTAAATGGAATGACAAGAATAAATCCAAGAATAAGGCAAAAGGTAAGAAATGTTTTCATTGTAGTAAAATGGGTCATTTTATTAAAGATTGTTACAAGAAAAAGATTGAAGCAAAAGATAAAAGTTTCACTGATGGGAATGCTGCCTTAGCATATAATAAGATTGATCCTGGAGATGGTTTAATCATTGTTCATAATGAGAAGAAGCCGAGTGAAGAGGTTGTTCCTTTCATATGTGTCACAATAAAAATTGTTTTCTTGACTTTGAAGCCACCTTGGGAGGGGGGAGGTTATAATGGGAAACAATATTTGTAAAGTAAAAGGAATAGGAAATATTAAACTGCTTCTTGATATTGGAAATGTACTCTTCTTAAAGGGGACTAGATATATGTCTGAATTAGAGAAAAACCTGGTGTCTCTAGGAATGTTGGATGACATGGAGTTTAACATAAAATTGGGTTAAGGACATATTGAAATTCTTAGGGGCTCTGATTTAATCATAAGCACCCCTAAGAGACATAGTCTTAAATGTTGTTGCTTTATCTGACAACTTTACTTTGGCTACACTATGGCATGAAAGACTTGACCACATTGGCAAGAAAAGTTTAAAGTCTTTACAAAATAAAGGAGTTTTTGGAAAACAAAACCTTGGTGATTTTGGTTCATGTGAACAATGTGTTATTGGTAAGCAAGTTAGATTACCTTTCTTACCTGGAACTCATAAATCCAAGCAAATACTTGATTATCTGCATGCTGATCTGTGGGGTCCTACCTCTATGTCTACCTTAACTGGTTTTAGATATTAATCTTTTAATCATTGATGATTTTTCTAGAAAAAAACTGGACTTTCTTATTAAAATCAAAAGATAAAACTTTTTCCTTTTTCAAGGATTGGAAAACATAAGATAAAGACTCTAAGAACAGATAATGGTTTGGAGTTTTGCAAGTATGAGTTTAAAAATTTCTATAAATAATAGGGTATTTTAGGGTTAATACCCTAAATAGTCACTAAACTTTGCTAAAAGTTCCCAAGAGGTCATTGAATTTCAAAACTTCCCTAATTAGTCACTGAACTTCGCAAAACGAGGTCACTGAATTTCGAAACTACCCTAAATAGTCACCGAACTTTCTAAAAACTACCCTAATTAGTCACTCAACTTTGCAAAAAATTCCTAGGGGGTCACCAAATCATTGATTTATGGGTCACAATTTGCAAAGTTCGATGACCTCTTAGGAAGTTTTAGCAAAGTTCAGTGACTATTTAGGGTAGTTTTGAAGTTCAGTGACCTCCTAGAAATTTTTTGCAAAGTTCAGTGATTAATTAGGGAAGTTTTGAAGTTTGGTGACCTCTTGGGAACTTTTGGCAAAGTTCGGTGACTATTTAGGGTATTAACTCGGCATTTTAAGACATAAAACAGTTGTTTATACACCACAACAAAATGGCATAGCTTAAAGAATGAATAGGACTCTATTAAATAAAGTGAAATGCATGCTTTTGAGTTCTAGTTTGCCTAAACTGTTTTTGGGTGAGGTTGTAAAAACTGCTGCATATCTTGTGAATAGAACACCTACTAGTACTTTAAATTTTGATGTACCTGAAACTATATGGTCTAAAATCTTGTTGATTATTCTCGAAAATATTTGGTTGTGCTGCATATGCTCATCAAAATATTGAAAAATTGGAACTTAAATCACTTAAATGTATTTTCTTGGGTTATGGTAAAAATGTTAAGGGTTATAGACTGTGAGTTAAAAATGAAAAGGCTACAGGTTGATTATTAGAAGAGATGTTATCTTCAATGAATCGGTTATACCATGTTTAGAAGGAAAAGAAAATAATTTGAATGAAAAGGATGTTCAAATTGAGGTGGGGTCTTCAGTAGCTGTTAATGAAACACCTGCACTTGCTGTAGATGATAATAATCCGCGTGTCAAAATTGACAATATTTCTAAATCTGAAGAACAATCTGGTTTACCTAACCTACCTCTTGATGACTATCAACTTACAAGACATAGAGAAAGGATGCAGATTAGAACACTTTTAAGATTTGATAATGATGATTTTGTTTCATTATTTACTTATCAAGATAAATTTGAAAATGAACCCGACTCCTATGATGATGCTATAAATTGTAAAGATTCTATATCTTGGAAAGCTGCAATGGATGATGAAATGAATTCACTTCTTAAAAATAAAACCTAGGAATTGGTTAAAAGACCTAAAGGCCAAAAGCTAATTGATTGCAAGTGGATCTTTAAGATAAAAAAAGGTGAATGAGGGAATAACAATGTAAGGTATTAAGCTAGATTGGTAGCTAAAGGTTTTACTCAAAAGGAAGGTGTTGACTATACTGAAATATTCTCTCCTGTTGTTAAATATACCAACATTAGATGCATTCTTGCTCTTATTGTTCAATTTAGATGGGAACTTGATCAATTAGATGTTAAAATTACATTTCTCTATAGTGATTTGGATAAAAAGATATACATGAGACAGCCTATTGATTTTGTTAATGGTAATCCTAAAAATGTTGTTTGCTTGTTAAATAAATCACTCTATGGGCTTAAACAAGCCCCAAGACAGTGGTATAAAAGGTTTGATACTTTTGTTTTGAAAATTGGTTTTCAAAGGAGTAATTATGATGTGTCTGTACTATAAAGGTAATGGAGGTAAGAGTTATCTGTATGTTGATGACATGTTACTTGCAACCTGCAATAAATCTGAAATTGATGATATCAAATGTATGTTGAAATCTGAATTTGATACAAAGGATCTTGGCCAAGCTAAAAAGATCCTTGATATGCAAATCTTGAGAAATAGAGATAATGACATGTTATTTTTACATCAACATGATTATGTGGTTAAACTTTTGAAAATATTTAACATGTTTGACTTTAAACCTGCAACATTGCCTCTTTCTAATCATTTTAAACTGTCATCTGAGTTCTGTCTTAAAACTGATGAAGAATTTGCTAGGATGGAAAAAGTTCAATATGCAAATGTTATTGGTTCAGTGATGTATCTTATGATTTGTACCAGACCTGACCTTGCACATGATATTAACATACTTAGTAGGTTTATGAGCAATCCTGGTGAAGAATATTGGAATGCATTAAAATGGCTCTTAAAATACCTCAAATGAACTTTAAATTTAGGACTTGTGTTTAAATTTGATAAAAGATGAATTATGTTGAAAGGGATTACTGATTCTGATTTTGCTGGGGATAGGGACAATAGAAAGTCTACATCTGCTTATTTCTTTACTTTGTATAATACTGCTATAAGCTGGAAATTACAATTACAAAAAGTTGTTGCTCTATCTTGGACTGAAGCAGAATATATTGCTACTTCATATCTTGTTAAAGAAGGAATATGACTTAGTAGATTGCCTAATGAACTTGGTTTTGTAGATGAAAATGCAATTCTGTATTCTGATAATCAAAGTGCCTTGCACTCAAGTAAAAATCCCATGTTTCATGATAGGACTAAGCATATAGACATTAAATATAATTTTATTAGAGATGTCATATCAAAAGGAATTATGAAGATTGGTAAGATTCCTACTCAGAGTAATCCTTCAGATATGGAAACAAAGATAATACATTTAAATAAGTTTCTTAACTGTTTGAAATTGTTATCAATTGATACATTGTAATGTTGGACATGGACTTGGAGCAAATGAAAATTATTTGATATTTTGCTCCCGGCTACACTGGTTAAGCCCAAGTTTTGGTAGGAAAGTGGAGATTGTTGAGACTCGAACCCCAAATCTGTAATGTGCTCCCAAAATTGGCTGAAAGCGTGTTTACTAAATGCGACTCTTTTAGTAATGCAACTTCTCTTTGATGGTGACACATGGTTTTTTGCTCTCCCTTGGATATGTTGTTTGTTGGTGTGTGATATATATACCACTTTGGAGATATTTTATTCATTTGGTCTCTGGCTTTTGAGTTGCTCTCGTTCTTCTAGGTTCTTCTTGGAGTCTTTCCCTTTTCTTGTAAACTAGGGTTTGAGATCTTCGTGTTCTTCATCCCTTATGATGAACCTGTAAACTGAGATCTATTAGTGGTTAAACCTCTGTAATCTGTTGTCTTTATGATAGCTGTGAGAATAAAGGGTTTCTTGCAGTCTTGTAGTGCAGTAGGCTGTTGAATGCTATCTTTTGTGATTCCTTCATTCAATTTGCAGTTTGGTATATAGAGATAAGTGCTTTTGTGCCTTTCTCTTGTATTTGAAGAACGATTTGTAATATTGTTGTCATTTTGGGCTTGTTAGTGTAACAGAGCGTATATCCATATTTGGATGTTCAACGGGGGATGTTGGCGTTAGATTTGGTCGCCGAACCTCCAGGGTTTAGGCCGAAATAAATCTTGTGTCCAATCTTTAATTTTCTACAACTTTACTTTCTGTTTGAGATTGATTCTTTTAGATCTTGTTTTAATATCATGTGACTTGGGCCTTTTCAGCTTTCATCCTTCAGATCAACTGGTGTAACATTGTATCGCATTCAGATGTTCTGAATCCAAGTCTTGTTGTCACCTATTTTACGAACATTGTTCGATAAAAAGTTTAAGATATGTTTTTGAATTTAATATTAATCAATTTATCATATACATCAATCATGAACAACAAGTTTCTGATACAATTCACCAGATATAGCAGCTTCCATTACAGCTTCTGGATTTGATGATTCTGCCTTCACATCTTCACCAGACAAATTCCTTACATCTTCAGGTTTAATATTCCCACCTTCCTCCAAGAAAAGTTTTAACAGATTCTTGGAAAGTCCACTAACAAGAGCCACCCCATTCTGTGTAGCTGTCACAGGAGTAGCAGATGAGTTCCTGAGGTTCCAAAATACTATCTCAGGCACGTTTTTGTATCCTTTTTCCTGGAATTTTCTCTGTATCACCATATAATCCGTCTCCCATGGACTCACAGAGGCTATGTCGAACTCCATATCACTAAATACAAAAACCCTCTTAATCATCTTCTCTTCAGGCAAGTTTTCGCTAACTGCCAACTCCAAAATCTTGTCAAATACTTTTTGAAAATCAGTATTCATACCAGCATCCATTTCTCTAATGAACTCTGTTTTCGACCTAAGATTGCCCCCTCTAATCAAGTGAAGCTCTGGATATGCACTAAAGGTGATCACATGGCCTTTCCAGGGTTCTTCGCAAAGTTCAGAAACTAGTAGTCCAAGCGCAACTGCCACGTCCATTGGTGTCCCAAACATACTGCCCGAAACATCACAAATTGCAAAGGCAATTTGTTAATTTCCCATTTTTTAACAAGTCATCAACCATTCTTTTCCATTGAAGATCAGCAACTATGGCTGCTCCACTACTACCTTTCAACTTGGCAATTATTTCATGAGGTAACAATGCTCCTGCTGTAATTTTCGCATTCCCCACCTTCACATTCTCAAGATATTCCCTGAATCTTTTGTTGTCACGATGTAAGAAAATATCAGTGTAATTCCTCATTGCAACAGATGCAACCCGATTGTAAGGAACAAATTCCCATTGCTTTGCACTCATAAACACCTCAGGCAATTTTAAAGCCTGATGCAATGGCACAAGCACTTCTTTTCTCAGCCTGTTTTTCACCTTATAAACATATTGTTCTTCACTGAGGCCTTCAGATTCCGCTGTAGATTCACGCGGAAAGATTTTTTCAGCTATGCTTTTGCATATCGAAGTGGCCTTATCATATGATGAATCAATAGTGGGACACCATTTTGCTGCAAGACTTAAACTTTTAATGTCACCAGAGTTCAAGAATTCAATATCAGATTTCAGTACCTTCGCGAAAAGGGATTTCGTTGAAATCTGATCGTGCAAGAATCTGTAATTTGCATCTTGATCATACTTTTCGGAGGCCTTTTTTGCCATGTCGAACACTTTCAATTTTCTCAATTCTCTTGCTTTCTCCATTTCCTCCTTTAACTTTCTTCATATTCACCTCGATTCTTTCCTCTCTCGGCACTTTAGCTCTCAACATCTTCTTCTTCTCCACCTCGGCCAAATCCTCTTCTTTCTCTTCCTTTTTCTTAAGAAAATAAAGTCTTCTCACTCTAGTCTTTTGTCTTTTCTTCTCTATCCACTCCATCTTCTTGTTTCGTCGAGTCTCGGGCCCTTCAAGAAGCCTATAAAGGATCTCAAGAAGATCCTTAAAGTATCCAAACTCTGCCAAAGTCCCTATATTGCACGCCAATGTCTTGGGATGGTATTGATGCATCCAAAGTGCAGCTGCGTAGAAATTCTCTTTATCTGATTTGCCAGTGCCTCTAACACCCCTCAAATTTCCCACCAATTTTAAGGTTGTCAAAGAATCATGGTCCCAAGATAGTTTCAAAAGTTCATGGAGAGTTTCATGGGGTGTGTCTGGGACTACATGGAAAAAGAAATCTAGACAAGGATTGCCCGAAGACAAAAAAGTGGCTGACCCATTTTCGGTGAAGCCCATAGAAGCCGTGGGTTGGGTAACGTTGAAATTTGTGATTTGTTCCATGAAGTGATCCATAGTTTGGATAGACAGACTAAATTCTTGACTCCGCTCCTAAATAGACGACGGAGACTTGGCTGCAACACCGTCCTGGTGGTGGCAGGGTGAAGGAAATTTGACCGGACCAGGGGCTCAAGAAAACGAGATTATTTTGGAAGTAGATGATAAATTGACATTAGCTTCGAGAAATATTTTTTCTTGGTATTTTCTTGGGTTCCAAGGCTACGGGTTGCGACTCTTCTCCACGTAAACTTTTCTTCGGGACCAAGTTGGCCAAGATTACGTTTTAAATTGAATTTATAATTTGAATTTGACTTGAAGTGCTATTATTGACAAGATCTTAATACATTAATTTTGTTTAATAATTCTGACATGTCCAAATTTTTTTAATTATTATAATCAAATTAGATTATATAATATTTTAATGTCACATTAGATGATACATGGTTTTTGTTAAAAAGCATTAAATCCACGTGTTGATCGAATATTCCGTTCATCATGAATAATCGTCACATTAGATTATATTTGATTTTAGTGTCACATTAAATTATACATGTTTATTTTGTCAATAAAAAAGCATTTAATTCACATATTAATCAATATTTGATTTAATCATGAGTAAATCATCGAATTTTCATTTGAATTATTGAATCTCGATCTGTGTACATCTCAGTAGTCTTTTAGAATTCATTTATCTAAAATTAAAAATATTTTAAAGGGATCAATTAATGTTTAGAGATAAATTTAGGGTTCGTGGGGGTATTTTAACCTTATATATTGTTGGATTCCATCACAACTACAGTTTCATAATTATTATCTTTTTCAATGTAAATCACCTGATCAATAAAACATAAATAAATAAATAAATTACTAGTTTTCACGAAATAAAAAATATTTTATGTTAAAATAATATTGCGGCTCTATTTAGTGGGGATTAAAATCAGACGTTTAGTAAATTTTGATAAAAATTGATTAAATTTTTTGGTGAAAAATTATGAATCTCATTAAATATGTAGATAAAATTAATTATTAAATTTGAATTTTAATCACTACCAAATAGGGATTATATTTAACACAGAATATTCAATGCATGTAAACAGGAAAGAATATCCATATTCTGAGCAAAACCAAATACAGTGAAGTTTATGGAAAAGAATCATACATTTTATAAATTAATAGATATTTTCTCACTAAGCATTAAGGATTTTAAATCAATTAAAGCTATATATATATGTAATCATAAAACTCTACGATTCATGAGAAAAGGGCATGATAATGATTTTTTTCTGTATAACAGGATTATTAGTTACTCGTTGGATGTATTCAAAATATCCAATGCAAGAAAAAGAAAAGTACCATGTTGTACTCGTAAGACTATATCGTATTCGATTTTAACATCGTCTAGTTCAAAGTTTGAACTAATTTCTCTTTCTTTTGAAGCCAAAATCTAGGACCAATATTATTCAAATCTGACAAGAAGAAAAAAATTAAGACAGACATGGTCCTATAGTAGACATGAAAAGTAAACTAATATTACTGTAGGAGAATCTTTGATGAGTGGAAAAGACTAGAGAAAGAGCTTGTCTCAAATAATCTATTAATTGACATTTTGATTTAAAGTCAAAATACTCTCTAATTCAAAATAATTCTAGAAAGTGAATAATTTTATAATAAAGACAATTCTAGAACATATACTATTTGATTTAAGGACTCGCTTAATGGCAATAAATTATTAACAAACATAAGAGAAACAATTCGTTAACTTAAACCAACAGCCCATGATATATGAGTGTTGCTACTCACATAGCAGCTCTACACAAGGATTTTGATAGAGGGGACTGAAGTGGATGCACCTCAGCCCTTGTCAAAGATCCCTTGTATAAGAAGCTTAATATGTGATATATTCGAGTGACTGTGAGTTCGACCTTCATAATCATGCAATAAATTTAAAATTTAAATTTTATATTTTTATTTGTTGAGAAAAATAGTTATGTTTGCAAAAACAAGAATAGGCAATATAAAATAATAACTTGAATACAAGATTTACGTGAAAACTCAAGACCCAAAAAACCTGAACAATTTTTTCCTTGCCTATATATACTGAACAATCTCTTCAATTCAGACACACCACAATAACTGCACGAAATCTCTCTGCTTCCTTTCGAATTCTTGTCTTCTTCCAGTCAATTGGTGATTTCATTCCACCACTCTTTCAGTTCGACTGCGCAGCTGCAGTTCGTGCCGCTATATCCTAGAAAGCAATCGCTCGAATTACTTCGGTGAGGGGGCGAATATTGCTTTAAGAACACTGTGTTGAACACAGGCCCCCGGCTCCAAGACGTCCTTTTTTATTTTCTGTCCACTTCAATTTTTTTATTTTTTTAACTTCTTCTAAACTCTTTAACAAGTTTCTTACGCTTTTTACGCGAGTCTAAGAATGTGAAGTTAGGAATAAACTTAGGAGGACGCAAACAAGAGTTCGTAGACAAGAAGGCGAGATGTCTCCCTTTAAGAAATCACAAATAATATGTATGTGAATAAATGTTTAAAGCATGACTTCAAGACGAATGAGTATGGGATACCTAGGCCAATGAATAAAGCGTGAATACATGACATATATAGTTTAAAAACTCATCATTAAATGACCGCCACATGTCATTCATTAAAAGGACCCAATTACCCCCAAAGCCCTCAAGGATAATCTATAAATATGCCCACCAAAAAGGAAGAATGGGATGAAATTCAAATATTTTCCTCCCAAATAACTATTTCTCATCTTGCTTCTTGTTGAAAACAAACATTGTGCGTTTAGGAAGATAAAATCCTAACCAAATGGGAGACATTTGTTGATTATAATTTTCTGGTCAATAGTGTGGATCCTAGATCAAAAAGAGGCAACAACATAGTTTCACTAGTTTAGGATAAAATAACATTCGAAAGTTGGCTTAATGTTATACCTAGATTATTATGTAATCTTATACCTAACAAAGTATATAAGCCTCTATTTGACAAACCATTTTTCGAAAACTTTTTTTTTTTTTTAACATAATCATTTTCATCTACACAATAAAATATTATGCACTTAAATTCAAAAATTATTCTTACTTTTTAACTACACATTCTACTAAAAATCATTATTCAAAACATTGTTTTTCGAAAATAATGGTTGTCAAAGAGGGGCTAAATGTTTTATCACGTGAGATTAAATGCAACCTTTCAAAATAATTTGCAATAATCCTAGGAACAGCATAGTATGTAGTTTTATAACAACAAAATACGTGCCAAAAGTTTTTGAAATGCATGATGTATCAATGTTCAAAAAGAGTGAAATACCTTGCTTAATTAATTTCGAAATTACGTTTCCTACTATTCTCATTCTCTTCTTTCAAACTAAGGTACCCAAGAAAGGAAAAAAATAATTTAGGTACATGACAGTCGAGATCATTTGTGCAAGTCTCAAAATTTCATAATAAATTTGAAGAAACGGGTCAGGTTGTTCATTACCCATTTGTGAATTTAACCCGTTTATTTTGTGTGCCTGCCTGATGGTTCGAGGGCTGATTTGGGCCGAGTTCAATATCGGTTTGATTTGTTGGCTGATTACAGGCCCATAAAGTGGAGACATGGGCCCTCTTGAAATATCTAAGATAATTCAGATTTTCAATGGAAAGTTCGTAGAAATTTAGTTGTAAAGAATTTTCAAAGCATCAAAGACCTGAATATGCTTGTTTGGATTCCAAAAATGTGTTAATCATCATAATTTTTCCTTTGCGGATGTGATCTCTGAAAAATACAGATAACTGACCAATTTAACATTTATATATTCAAAAGCAATTGTTCAATTTGAAAAAAATGGACAGATCATTGAGTATCTTTTAAAGCGATCATTAAATAATAAATAAGAAAGTAAGTAACTCTAGACATGATTATCGAATTCTTTTTCTTGGATTTAATTAATACATAAAAGAAATTACAATAAATCGAAACAACATTATCAATTATTTGAGAAATCCAAAAGCATGGCTGGGGAAAATTAGCAGTGTCCCCCAAAGGGGACTAAGTTCACTTAACCATCTAGTAGTGCAATAATTATTATCACGTAAAAGTCGACAAAGCTAATACGATTTGAACACCACATCAAATCTTGTTCACAAACTATACGAATTAGCCACCCCCGCCCCACCCTCCTCTCTCCCTTCCCTTTAACTAAATTTGGTGCTGCTTTGAATTTGAATGGAAAATTTTGACCAACATAAGAGAATAATTGAATTGAACAAGGTCTCATATGATTTAGAAGGCTAATTTTAGACTTCGTCTGTGTTTGGGAGGTTTTTGGAGAGTTCAAGGATCCGTTTGACATGACTTTTATTTTTACATTCTGTAGAAAAGTTTTTTAAGAAAACTATCTTTATGTTCGTTTAAAAACTAAATTTTAAAAGAGCTTCCTATTTTGGAGATATTTTTAGAGGAGACCACATTGGACCAGCTCTCTTCAAAAACACTTTTAATTTAAAGAAACATTTTCATAAAATTAATCAAATTGGTTCAAAAACAACTTTTCAATCTCAAAAACTCTTTTTGACTTTTCAAAAACTATGTGAAACGGGCTCCAAATTAGTTTTAGAATGTCAAAAGCACTTTCGTATAAAAAATAATAATTCTTTTAAAGTTGTTCCAAAGAAACTAGGGCTGGACAAAACTTCAGAATCGAATCGGATCCGAATCGAACTGAACTGAATCAAACGGTTTTTCATAAGTTAAATACCCGAACGGATATCTGAATCGAAAACCAACGGGTTTGGTTCGGTTCTCGGTTCTATACCGAATAAAAATCAAATTTAAATAAATTTTTAAATTTTTTTATATTGAATTAATTAATTTTTTTCAATTTTTTCTAAACAAATTAGTAAATTAATTAATTAGTGATTAATGTTCTAATTCACAAGCTAAATTCATGCCTAGCTAGCCCAGTCCAACCCAATTTCTAAATTTAATTTTTAATTTAATTTTTTGGCTAATTATTAATTTCATTCTTAGCTCAAGATCTAAGCATTTTTAAGTTTTTATCATTATCTTTCCAATTTCACATTTTCATTCAATAACCACTGAGTTACTGACCCCAAATCATTTGATAAATTGAAAAACCACATCTACATACCTAAATCAAAGCCGCCAACTGCCGAGTCCGACTTCCCCTCTCCAACTATCCATCGAAGTCGCGACCTCCAACCACGACCACCGATCGTTGACCATTAGAAATCTGTTAAAAAAATTAATTATAAAATCTGTTAAAAAAATTAATTATGGTACGGAACCGACCCAAATTAAACGGAACCGAACTCGAATGGTTTCATAATTATATTTAGATCCAATAGTTTCATTTATTAAATACCTGAAAAATTTTGGTTTGATTCGATTATATTCTCTTTAGAACCGAACTTAACCATGTCCAGCACTAAAAGAAACTTCAATATGAATCTTTTTCAAAAAGCTCTAATTTATTTTTATTTTATTTTGGGAAGCCGAAATCTACATTAACTTACTTATTAATTTATATTGAAATACCAAAATATATTGACAAAGAAATATCTTTTTAAAATTGTATAAAAGAATAAAAAAATGTACAATATTAATGCATCAAATCACTAACTGTTACATGTATACCATGTATGACGATTACGACAGTGAACAACTGCAAATAACATCACTCCTTTCATAAAATTCTAATATCAGCTTTTATGGAAAGCTGAAATCTACATTAATTATTAATTTATAGTAAAATATCAAAACATATCTAATTTCCCCACCCTTTGATTTGTATATAGTTTAAAAATTATTTTGAACACTTAATATTACGGCTGAACAACAAAATCGTCAAACCGCACAACCAAATCGAAATCGCATTTTCAAAATTGTTAGTTTAGGTCCACATGAATTTGTCAATATTTTGATTTTGAAGAGTGATTTGGTTTAGATTTGAATATTTTCAAACTCTTTCAAACTACCAAACCGTTTCCAAAAAAAAATTGAAAATAAATTAATTTAAATTTTATCTGACCCAATGAAAACTAAATGCATCACAATTAAAAAGATAAATTTATATTAGACATAATCCAATTAAACTCAATATTCAAATAGACAATTATCCATTCCAATGAAATGGCCGTTCTGCAAATTTGACCAACGAGTCTTTCGACGTACTACTTTAGTGATTATTCAAATATTCACAATTATTTCTGAACCTGCATTCCCGACTAGTGGTAGAATTCTTAATTCCTTTAGGAGTTACGTTAAATGAAAATATGGTTGAGGTGGTGATTCGCTTTAAAATTTGGTTGTATAGTAAGAAAAAACCTATAGTGATTCGTTAATATTTAGATGAGGTAGAAGCATTTAATGATTCACTAAATGTTGTTAAAAGTATTCTCGTATTTGATCTTTCTATTCATTTTCTTTTATTAGTTATTTTATATTAGTTAACTATAATTAATGTGTTCATGTATTATATTCTTATTTTTATGGAGAGATTGAATCATGTATTAAATCGCAGATGTTTTACAATGATTAGAATTATAGAACTCTGATTTGTAATATTTTCAATGATATTATTTATGTTTTAACGTGAAATTTAGATTAATATTTATGATTTAACTTATTCGATATATGTTATTTTTTCTTTGTTAAACTGTGATTTTAATTCCAACCAAATCGAAAAACATGGTTTGATTTAGAAATTGAAGTGATTTGGTTTGGTTTGAAAATTTGTCACAAACCGAACCATGTTCATCCCTAGTTAATATGTATGACATGGTTTTTTTTTTTTCCAAATTTTTATTTATTATTGTTTTTCCATTAATTCCAAATTATTTTTGAAATGTTTTATCCTTCCAGTTTCGAGTGTATATTGGATAGTTATAGTGGCTCATAGGTGCGAGCCAATGATGATAAATGTTGACGAGGGCCTCTCTTATCGACAAGATCCCACCCTCCTCTCAATCGAAGCATAGGTAGATGATCATCAGTGAGATCTCTCTCCGTTTTATCGTCATGTAATTGCACTCAACAGCTTGATGATTCGACCAAAGTATTTATTATATTGGATATTGGTTTAATAACGGATGCAACATATATAATTTTTTGCTAATTATTTCTCAAATTTTTTGCCTCATGTATAGGGTATAGAACATCTTTTTCATTATATATATATATATATTAGTACGTATAAATTTCTTATTATTCAACAAAGAATGGGACAACGTATAGGCCACCGAGCAAATCTTTGTGATTATATAGGTGTTACGTACGGCAAGTGGGATTTAATAAAGTAATTTGTTCAATGGATAAGATATGTCATTAAATTTATTAAACCAAACACCCCTTACATGAATAGTAGGGTATAGGATGGTTTAAATTCCCATGCAATAATTATCTTTACTGCAAAATAAGTATGAAAGTGAAATAAATACAAACTAGTTGAATCTTTAATTCTTTAACTTTTTAGATAATTACATTACTTGTAGAGTCCAACAAGTAAAATCCTGAATTCAATTATCATCGAGATCTTGTTTATAAAAGTTTTAGGTATTATTATGCATGGATAGTAAATTCATCGTAACATGCACGTTGAGGCGTAGCAAAATAGAACACTGAAAGGTTATCGCTTATCGAAATTAGTATCCTTAAATCTATTTATCCACAATTACACTCTATCATCTCAAAGAATGAGACGAAAAAAGAGGATAAAAAGAAAAAAAATAAAGCAAACTCCTCCACAAAAATACTAAAAAACAACACTTAAAAAAAACAAAAAAAAAAAGTTAAAAATTAAAAAGAAAAAATAAAAAAGTGGCCTTTTCTTTTGTTCTTGTTACATTGAAAAGGTTCCTAACCTAAGTACACAAGAAATTACCATTTTCACTTGTACTCAAAAGTTGTTCCAAATAATCAGCACCCAAATCCTCAAACACCACCACATTTTCCTCCTTAATTTCCCTCCCCTTGCTCTTCTTGTTCCCATTTCTCCTCCTCATTGAATGTTTCCTTTTCAAAGCAATAACAGGTGAACAATCTTCCTCAGTTATACACTTCATTTCACACAGTGATTCCCTCACCTTTTCCACAGGAAAATTCATAATCGCAGCCTGGCCGCGCATCGAAAACGCCGCTTGATCATAAGCTAAAGCAGCGGCTTCTGCAGTATCAAATGTTCCTAACCAAACCCTTATTCCATTCCTTGTAGAATCCCTTATTTCAGCTGCAAATTTCCCCCATGGCCTTCTTCTTACGCCCCTGTAAGACTTTTCCTTTGTGGGCTTTTCGTCTGGTACTGAGTTTACTTCATCTTCTTTTGTTTGATGATCAGATGAATTTGATTCAGAATTTTCTTCTTGTGCAGCTTGTGCTAGAACACCAAACAGAAGCATTTCTTCAGAATCATTTTCATTGAAAGGAAGTGAATTTTCCTCCAAGAATTTTACATCCCAACATGGAAAAGATTCTGGTGATCCAAAGGATGAATCAGAGGAAAAATTATCAGAATTCCTGGAGCGAAAAACAGAGGAATCCATTTTGAAGTAGTAGGAGGGAATATTTTGAGTCCATTGTGAGTGAAAATGCCCGTTTATATACCCATGAGTAGGGGGTGGGTGGGGGAAAGGATCTGAAATAAAAAAATGCAAATTGTAATTTAATGTTATGTAAAAAGAAAAAAGCATGGCCAAGAGGGGATTTTTTTGGGATTATTGGGACTAAATTATTGTGACTGCAGCATTTGGACAATACTACACGTGCGTCAAAGGAAGCCAGGCGGCCAGGTCATACAGGCAGTTTGGTGACGTCACAATCCGATAAGATTTTGTTACTCTGTCCAAATGCCTTGAATGACTTTCGTCGGGTTGAAGGAAACTTCTCAGAAAGAATGTAGTGACCAAAATCTTTTATTTTGCTTATTTAAATAGAGCATGTTTGGCCTTGTTTTTTCTTCACAAAAGAAGGTTTTTTTTGACAATATCACTTTTGATATATTTTAAAAATAAACTTTTAAGCAAGACCAAATATACTGTATTAAGTTCGAGTTTCATGTCGAACAAGAGGTTAAATTAAACGAGTAAAAAAACTAAAAAAGTTCGATGATCTACTTCAAATTGAGATATATAATCAGTGGTTCTTAAAAAGTTTTTTAACAAATTATGCATAAGAGGGGGAATAGTCGACCCCACATTTTCTTTTTTCTTACTTTGGAAGAATACATGAGCTTCCTAGTTATTTCCGCGTAGTCCTATTATTACTCGATGTCAATTCGAAAACAGCTCATCGTTTTGAGTAGAAAGAATTACATTTGCTAACGAAACGTTCTTTGTCCAAAATATTTTATTTAATTTGGCTAAGAATATTTTGACTTTCAAAGATAAAGTTTGGTAACTCATCATAGATATCATTATATTATAAGACTAAAAGTCACGTCTTTTGGATTTCACGGCATAAGAAAATTTTAAATAGTCCAATCTTCTTTCAATGTTATGCATTTCTTTGAGACGCATAAATAAATATATCTTTTCTCTAGTAAACTTTATTTATGTGAAGAATGTCTATTTAATATTTGTTGATCTACGAATTAGGCCAGACTCTACTGTTAACAAGTCTCAACTCCTCTTTTTTCACGTGTATATTAGTTGTTTTAGCCTTATAATATTATGCAATGCATAATATTTAGATTCCGTCTTTTATATAGGTTTCCATTTTGTTTACTTTTCTTGTAATATATAAATTTGTGTATTTCATTAAAAAATCTAATTCTTTTGACGGCTCAATACATTATTGATTTTTCTTCTCTTTCTTCTTCTTCTCTTTGAATTGATTCACTATATTGGTTCAAGATAGCTCATGTTGTTTGAGTGAAAATTGTGAAATTTCTGATTGTAATACGTTGGAAATCCAAGCAGAAAAAAAAACTGTATAAAACCATACTCGACCGCAACTAAAAATTACTATTCCTATCGAACCAGAGACCAGTTGAGAAAACTGAGACCAGATTCTTGTTTAGCAGGTCAAAGAGCATCTTTTAGTCAAGCGGTGTCACGAGACCTCGGTGCGTGGGGCTCACAAGCAGTGACGCATGAGAGTGCGTGAGAACAATTTTCAAGGTGATTCTCTCAGTTGATTCGGTGATGAGTGAACTTGTAGTTGAAGAAATACTTTTGAAATCTCTTGCACGAGAAGTATCTCTTCCTCCATCTAGCACATCGGTGTTGGTTGTACCCTCTCGACCGTATACATAGAATCAAAACAAAGGTTATGTGAGAGTTGCTAGTGATGAATGTAACTTTTGCAAACAAAATGTACTTTGCAAGTTTCAATGTCCTAAACTATTGAAGAAGCAGTAGCCACAACAACAGCAACGATCTTATCGTCCCAATGCTAACATAGGTGCCACCATGCAACCTAGTGACTCGTCTGTACTTCGAGCACCACCTTCCTCTAGTCCCATGTTGACTAATTTGGCAAAGCAGTTTTAGAAGTTTTTAGCTGCACAGCCACATGCTATGTCGCCTCTACTCATATAGGTTTGACATCTCAGAGTTATTCGGGTATTTCTTCATCATGGATCTTTGACTCAGGTGCCTCCAAACACCTGTCGTCTAACTTAAAAAAATTAATGACTTGCGCCCTTATAACTCGTCTATGTCTGTTATGACCGCTGATGGCACACCTTGCCTTTAGGAGGTGTTGATTCTGTTAACACGCATAATGTATCGCTTTCAGATGTCTATTGTGTTCCAGCTCATACTTTGAATCTTATTTCTATGGCCATTGTGTGATTCCAGATACTTAGTTTAGTTTTCCTCTACTGCTTATCATGTGTAGGATCCTCAATCTCAGAAGCTGATTGGGATATACCGTAGACAAGGAGGGTTATATGTTCTAGACAATCTGAGACCACCACACATTACTGCCTCTGGTGTCATCTTATCGTCTTTCTGTTTGAATTCATCGTCTTCTAGTTTTTATTTATGACATTCTCGTCTTAGACCTGTTTCAGCTAGTCATTTAAAAAATTTAGTTTCCAAGGGCCAATTGGGAGATTTGCAAACTCATAACATTTCTGATTGTAGTGGTTGTAAATTAGCTAAAATTTCTACTTTATCTTTTCCTCGAAGTGTTTCTCATTCTGTTGCACCATTTGATCTTGTTCACTCTGATATATGGGGATGTGCTCCTATTACTACACAAGGGGGATCTAAATATTATGTATCTTTTATTGATGATTATAGTCATTATTATTGGTTTATGTTATGAAACGACGATCTGACTTTCTTTCTATTTATCTTTCTTTTACAGTACTTATTAAAACTCAACATCCTGTTGTAATTAAGTGTGTTAGATGTGACTTGGGTGGAGATATATTTCGACTGATTTCTTTGAATTGCTTACTCTTGATGGCACAATTCATCAAACCTCATATACTAATACCCTACAACAAAATGGTGTTGTTGAACGAAAGTATTGGCACTTTGTAGAAACTACTCGTTCCTTTCTTTTGTCTACCAAAGTTCCTAGTGAATTTTGGGAAGAAGCAATTCTTACTGCTTTTATTTAATTAATAAGATTTCATCTTCCCACATTTCAGGTTTATCATCCTTTGAAACATTGTATGAATATCCTCATGATTACTCCTCATTAAGAGTCTTGACTGTACTTGATTTGTTCTTTGTCCTAAAGTCGAACGTAGTAAGTTGACATCTCGCTTTGCTATCTGCGTTTTCTTTGTTTATGGGCAGGGACTGCTTTGATTCCGTTCATAAAAAATTATGTGTTTCTCGTCAGGTCGTGTTTCTTGAGCACGTTCCGTTCTTTTTTATCTGCGATAATACTCATGATATGACTAAAACTGATCTCATTCGTATTGATCCATTTTCTGATAATATTGATAAACCACCTTCCTATATCCCATGTACTATTATTTTTCATGTCCTACATGTACACGTACGTCAGATCATGATACACATCTTCCTTTTATAGCCTCTCAAGCACCGTCTTGATCTAGCTCTCGCTCCATCCCTTCCTCGATATCCTCAACGTATTCGTAAGTTCACTCAGTTAGATGACTTTGCTTATTCTTGTTATTCTGAGTTATTTTGTTGTTTTCTAACATTCATTCACAAGCTATCTGAACCCTCTTTCTATAAAGAAGCTATTATGGATCCTCTTTGGCAATAGGCTATGAATTCTCTGCTCTACATAAGACAGACACTGGGACTTGGTTGTATTGCCTTCAGGCAATGTTCTAAAATGCGTAATGCATTGCGATACGTCGAGGCCGAGAATCAAGAATCACAAGTTTAGGCGTATCAATACGAAGAATAAGCGCCATAATGCGTTTCGTATTTTTAAGGCATTAAATATATTTTTATATAAAAAAAATAAATTTTTTAATATATCATTAAAAAAAAATAGATTTAAAAAAAAGGGGGGGATTAGACGGGATAATGGCGCGCATTATGCGTGCATTGTGCACGCCTAGGCACACCTTTTAGATGGAAACACATTTTTCCTGCATTTCCCGAATTCGACGTGTTTACGACCCGACCCGCGTCGCGCCTAAGCGGCGCATTTGCGCGCCTTTTAGAACATGGCCTTCAGGTAAACATACTATTAGTTCTTGTTGGATTTATAAGATTAAAACTAAATCTGATGGTCCAGTTGAGCGTTACAAGGCTAGATTGGTTGCTAAGGATTTAAATCAGTAGTATGGTTTGGATTATGATGAGACTTTTGCTCATGTTGCCAAGAAGACCAATGTTCGTACACTTATTGTAGTTGCATCTGTTCGTCAGTGGAGTCTCTCTAAGTTGGATGTCAAAAATGCCTTTTTGAATAGAAATCTTCAAGATGAGGTTTATATGGTTCCTCCTCCTGGTCTTTCTCACTCCCCTGAATATGTTTGCAAGCTCAAGAAAGCACTTTATGACCTCAAATAAGCACCTCATGCCTGATTTGTTAAATTCTCTATTGATGTTATCTTTCTTGATTTTACATCTAGTCATCATGACTCTGCCCTATTCTTTAGATGCACTTCAGCTGGTCGCATTTTACTTTTGCTATATATTGACGATATGATTATTACTAGTGATGTTGTTGATGAGATTGCAGATTTGAAATCAAAATTGGTTAGTTGTTATATCAATCACTCTAAGCACTACATTTTGTACAACTTAACCGGAGCAAGGCTTGCAACTGATGTCCATCATCTCCAATATACACTGCAGTAGAGAGGTGATGCATCATCGCGTTGGATAACAATAATGTTCCAAGCCAGATGTTTGAAGGCATCACCATATATCTCGAAAAAGGCGTGTGGAAAGAGGACCTTGCGTGACATTTTGCTTAATTAGCTGCCATGCAACTTGCCTTGTAGGCCAAGGCGTAATAGTATTTATTCACTAAAATATTTATCAAATAAGATACAAATATACCCATATCGTGACTTGTAAAGTTAATTGAGTAATTGATAATCTTGCAAAACAGACATGATGAAACTATAATAAAATATATAAGGGGATTAAAAGAATAAAATTTGTGAGTGTCTAAAAGTTTAAGCTATTATAAAGAATACAATTTTTTTTTTAAATTTTATCTTCAACACACTTTCCTTGGTATGAGTCTAATCCATTTCGATCAAGGGTTCGGCGGCTGTACAACGAGTCCATTTCTATTATAGTCCTTCATCTGCTAGAATTTTAAGACCTCACTGATTATATATATAGTGTCAAAATTTTAGAGGTAATGTCAAGAAAACATAGTAAGGTTTAATGGATTTTTGACACCTCAAAATTATAGTGAGAAATTGAGATTCTAGTTGGGGGAACAACTATAGTGATAACAGATCTGAACTAGTACAAGTTTTTATAAAGAAATAATAGTAAAATGAGCTCAAATATTTATTTGCTTGGTTACTTTATCACACAATTTTGTTTAGGGACCGTTTGATAGACAAAAAGTGGAAAGGAATTCAAATTCCATGTTAGTTGGAAAATAAAAACTCACCAAACTCTTAGAAATTCATTTTCCATGAAAACAAAGAAAATGCAACTTAAAGTAATTGTATCTTGAAATTCAGTTTCTATTTCCACGTTGCAATCAAACGGATAAAGTGAAATTCGTTTTCCTCGAATATGACATTTTCCATGAAAAATGTGGCAATCAAACAGAGCCTTAATTATTTAATTTTATTAATAATTTAACACAATCTCCTAAATGATTATCGAGTTTAATGGTGAACATGAGAATCACACTCGTTTTAGCCATTTTTCATTTTGGTCGATTATATGGGGAAAAAAAAAAATTTGTAGTTAGATAATAGAATTAGAATTGTACCCCCAACACACATTTGGGATTAATGTGAACAAACTCATCAAATAATCCTAAATTGCTGCAAAATTTTAAGTAGCTCTCATTAATTTATTCATTTTCACACGCAACATAATAACATTAGTCCCCCCAAATGAAAAATGTAAGAAATATTTCTTGATCAACGTTATCCAAAATCAAAGGCCTGTCGATTCAAACTTGAATTTTATAGACCGAAAGGTCCAAATACAGATCCCCTTTTAAAAAAAAATTCAAAAGTCATCAAAACTAAGTGACTCAATTAAAGTTTGAATCACCTCCCAAATGAACGGATACTATGACAAGATAGCGACTTCCCATTCAAGAGTGAGTGCACCATTTGGCAACCAAAAGTTTACTAGGCAACTTCCTAGAAAGTCCATATTCAGACTTTGGTCACTCTTTTTGTCATATTTAGTTAATGAGATGAGATAGCTAAATTTCTAAATAGCATGTTTGACTTGTAGACAGTAGAAGCTGCATCTCAACTATGTATTTTTTGGTTGTTGGGGTATTTATCTTATGGCGAATCACTATTACTCACTCATTCACCATTAACTTATATCACTTGTAGAGAATATACCGCCCTGGCCCGCCCCGAGAGCATTGTGGAGGAAATTGTAGAGAATATAGGTTTCATTTTGATAGGTTAACGTATTAGATGGAGTAGCTCAATCCCGTATAAGTTCGTCATTTACCCATATTTTATCGATGTGAGACTTTGTCAGTAATTTCCCAACATGACTGAGATTAATTGTTAGAAAAGAAGTCAAAAAGTCAAAAAGTGAATTAACCGCGACACTTTATAGTTCTGTTTAAACAATACTAAAATATTTTCCTAATAATTCACGTACTAAATACGCTCTCCAACGTTTCATAGGGGTACATTCGAAATCCAAAGTATACCAACAAATATCCAAGAAATCCCATTTTCAAACAGTCACTTTTCTTGTCATATTAGTTAAATGAGACACAAATATTAAAATACATATATATATTGGAAAAAAAAGTTCCAAGGAAATTTCCAGGAAGACCCATTTTCAGAGATACTTTCCCTGTCTTTTTCTCGTGAAAATAGGGCTATTTTTATTTTTTTCCTACTGGTGTCTTGTGAATTGAGACATCATTGAAAACCTTTGGTTTACAAATCATATTTGGACATGTTTTGTGTTTATTATTCATTTATCGTTGAATTTTCTTTTTCTCCAACTTTAGTCAACATGACTACTTATTAATCAGCAACCTAGTAATGAACCTACTACTAGTTAGTGGGTGATTATTGTTTTATTTACTTTAATCCCCCGCAAGGGAACAACCTAAAAGTTTCATTGAGTCACGAACTATGTAATATATTGAATTGGACAAGTCGAGATTAGATGGGAAAACATAGACCAATGATTCATTTATTCGATATATGTTCACCTCAATTTCAATAATGTAACACATCAAACATATGTAAATAATTTTTGTTTTACCAACTTCAATTCCTTAGCGTTTGTCAAACTTTAATTATCACCTTTATAGTAGAAGAATAAACTAAAGCATCGTTAATGAATAATGATATCTAACATAAATGGTGCTTAACATTAATTTAAGTGAATGTGGACTATACATTTAGTTGTCTAATTAATTAAAAATAAATAAAAATTATAATTTTATTGGACGATTTATAGTAGATACTTTGAATGAATCCGCAACCAAAAGAATGGAAAAGTATTATAGGGGTAATCCTGAGTGAGAGAAAATGTCATCTTGCATATTAATTGGAGAGAGAGACAATGGGCCTGTGTGGGAGGGATTAAAATCAGATTAAAATTGAAAATATAGTCGTTATTGTTGACTTTTATTAGACGAGTGGGGTCCAATAACGGCCATATTTTCAATTTTAATTGGCTTTTAATCCCTCCCGAACGGGGCCAATATATAGAAGTGAATTGTAGTAAGCACGTGCCAAACTATAAATCCATGTCTAATTTTCCAAAGTGCATTGATCATGTTTTGGAAAGGACCAGGAAAGAGGGTGGATTTGTGGAGGTTGGGTGGGGTAGTTGAATGCAAAAGCCCTAGAATCTTTGTATTTTTCAGACATTTCACGTTACTTATTTTAATCAACATAATCTAGTTTAAAGAGATCAGTATAATAAACTATCATTGTTTCTTAGATTATTAGACATTCAATCCCTAATAGTAAAGATCAAATACAAGATTGAAGTTCTATCAACTAAGTTGTAAACTTGAGCCAAGTACAACATGCATGAAGTATTAAGATCCTATTATTATTTTCTCTAGCATAATTGGGTCATTCTAAACTTGTACCGAAGATCTCATTTGTGAAGTAAATCATTGCAATCTAATATACTTTATAGAAACCCGATCACTCTGAATTCTTTCGTTAACAACTAGGAACTAAATGTCTATAAACATCAACAGCATCAAGCATTTGTTGGAATATAAGACTGTTGTTCTCACATAATAACTTAAGTAGCCTTTCAATTCCATCCAAAATATGCACCCTAGTGACAATTCCGTAGTCATATTCCATGATCAAAATCAGAATATCCATTGATCTCCAATTGGTCTGATTTTGCTTAATGTAATCAAGTAATTCTTAGTTCTCTATAAATACCGAATAACATAATTAGCTGCTTTCCAAATATATATCCCATAGTTACTTGAATATCTGTCTAGCATTTCAACGATGAATGTTATATCCAAATGTGTGCAAACTTAAGCATACATTAAATTCCTAACTACTAAAGCATAGGGCATTTTCTATATTCCTTTTTTACTTTAAATTCATCATTAGGACATTAATTAAGACTAAAGTTGTCCCCCTTAGCAATAGGGGTATCACCTGATTTCATTATTGGATTCCAAATCTTTTAAGAACCTTATCGATACAGCTCTTTCTAATCCAAAAATACCCCGAGAACGATTCTGGTGTATCTATATCACTGATAAAAAATAGGTGTCTTCAAGATCTTTCATTTCAAAATTCCATAGTAGAAATCTTTTGATTTCGTGCATTAAGCATATATCATTGTAGACAAGCGGTATGTGATCAACATACAATACTAAAAAATATACTTACTCCTACTGAACTTGTGATTTACACAACCATCAACTAAATTCATCACAAAACCAAACGAGGTAATTATTTGATGAAATTTGTGATACCATTTAAGAAAAGTCTGCTTAAAATCGTGAATTTATTTAATTTATAATCTATCTAACGTAGCTTAAGATAAAATGCGTCACAACAAGACAAGCCTTATATCTCTCCATATCACCCTTCGAATTCCTCTTGATTTTAAATATTCATTTACAACCAATGAGTTTTGCACCTTCAGATAATGTGATAAGTTCACAAACGTCATTGTTACTCATGAACTTCATTTTTTTTATGCATAGCATTAATCCACTCTTGAGGATTGTTCCTTAGCTTGGCTAATGAAAGTTGATTGATCAGATATTTTTCCATCAATACATGTCATCCTTATTTTTTTGGAGAAAAACTATAAAGTCATTCGAAATTTCATTTTTCCTTTTTTTTTTATAGTGAATTTCCTTAATGGCATTTGTTTTTGAGGTTTTTAAGTTTGTTTTTCTGGAAAATCTCTTGATTGTGTATAGAAGATTTTGTAATATTGTATTGATCCGAAATTATTTTTTGAATAAGATTTAGAGCAAGAATTTGTCTCTAATCCTGATAATTATCAATTGCAATTAGGAAAAAATACATATACATATTCTCCCTTCAAAACAAAGTCCTTAACCTTATAACCTTATCTCCCCATGCAAACTCTGTATTCTCAAGAAATTGAACATTTTCCATTTCGAAAATTGACATAATAGTGGGATCTTTAAAAATTTGTAACCCTTTAACAGCTGCTTTAATTCGAACTTTATTGAGAATTTAAGCTGCAATCTTTAGTGCTTTTTCTTAGAGTGATTTTGGTAAGGTGAAATGACTAATTAAACTTCTTATCATGTCATTAATTGTTCTGTTTCGTCTTTCAATAACATCATTCGTGCCAGAAGACCCTTACATGGTGTATTGTGGGACTATTTCACATCCCTCTAGGAATTGTAGCAGAAGGCACCAGACATTGTTCTCTTGATCCATCTTATCGCCATCCACCACAGTCGATCTGACATGTTTTATTCTTTCGCTGAGTTGATTTTCAACCTCAGTTTTGTATCCTTTGAACATGTTCGGTGTTTGAGATTTTTTATAGATGAGATATATGTAGCAGTAGTGAGAGAAATTCATATATAAATATAATAAATTATTGTTGACCATTCCAAGAAACCAAAAAAAAATGGCCTATAGATATTCGTAAAATTAATTTTAAGACATTCAAAATTCTATTGGCACTTCTTATGTTTGTTTGTTTCTCCTTAATGTAATTAATATAAACATTTAAGTTTGAAAAAATTAAGGAAATCAAGAATTCCTTCTGACACGAGATTTTTCATCCTCTTTTGAAAGATGTGAAATAATCGCTTGTGCCTTAACGACTCGGAATTCTCATTGGTTAATTTATGTTTAATACCACGTGAATTCACATACAAGATTTCTTTATAAGAGGCAACTGTATTAAGCAAATATAGGTTATCATAACCAGATAAGGAACTGGTACCCACAATAATTGAATTAAGAGAAAGATCAAACTGACTATTTTCAATTGAACAAGAATAACCAATTTGTTCAATGTAGAAATAGAAATCAAATTTTCAAGTTTTAATGCTTTAGTTTTGAGGCAAGATGAGACATCTTCATGATATACTCACTTATGTTTCTTTACCCTTATACTTTAGTGAAACTAAATTTGCCAAAAGGCATAATAGTTTTCGGCTTTAGCCTTTTGTAAAGAGAGTTTCGATTTTCTCAATAAACTCCTTGACAGTAATTACATTAGTGCCTCTAAGTAGAGGTGTCAAGACGGACGGGCCGGCCATGACCCGTGAAAATCGGCCCGTGAAAACCGGGACCGCGGGCCGACCCGTGACCCGTGCGGGCGGTTCACGGGCCAAGGAGGTGTAACCCGTGGGCTTCGCGGGTTGCACCCCCATGGGCCGCGGTTAACCCGCGACCCGTAAAAAAAAATTGAAAAAAAAAATAAATACAAAAATTAAAAAAAGGGGGGGAGAGAGCCAAACAAAAAAATTTGAAAAAATAAAAATAAAAAAATTCAAAAAAAGGCGTAGCTTGCTGCATGGTCAATTTTTTTTCTTTAATTTTAACTAATGGTAATATAAATTTTCTAACTGTAATATCATCTCCTTCATCGATAAATTCCAATTTATTCTTACATTTATTTTTACAATACCCTCTCATTAGTTATTATACATTTATACTTCATAGTTCATACTTGTTACTACCTTACTACAATTACAATTATTCAATTGCAAATATCATCATCATCTTGATTATATTTCTTTCTTCTCGGTTCTCACTAGTCACTACTAAATTTTTTAATCCTACTATATTATGGATTTCGCGATTCTTTTTCTCAAAATCCTATTTTCAATGATAGTTGCTCTCCATATGGGCCAAGCCGGAAAAATTCTATATTTTTATAATTTTATTTATACAATCATACGAGCAAAATCGGAACGAACCGCGACCCACGCGACCCGTGACCCGCATGGGCTCGACTCGGATGGGTCAGCGGGCGGGCCTGGGTTGTAGTCCAAAATTGTGGGCCGACCCGTAACCGGCCCGGAACTCGCAACGGGCGGGCTTTTTTTCACGCGGGCCGTTACCGGGCTCACATGTTGGCGGGCCGACCCGGCCCGGACCACCCGGATTGACACCTCTACCTCTAAGTTCCACGCTTCATAATCATAAGACTCATGCATTTTGAACGATCTTGCTAATTCGAATTCCGTTTTATTAGCAGAATTCTTATCCGTAAGAGTTGTGGATTGTTCAGTCTTTAATGCAAGGTTTAGATCCATGCCGCCAAGAACAATACAAACGATCTCTTTCTAGCCCTTAAACTTTGGTCTAGTCAGAAATTGAATTGATGTTTGCAGATATTGTAGAAGTAAATGGATTAACCGAATAGAAAACTTCAACCTAAATAACATTTTCACGTAGGAATCCATATTGGACAATCAATAATTATAAATAATGGGGAACCACATCACAAGAGATCGAGCATATTATTGATATTTAGTTTTTGAACAGAAATATCAACTTGTAAGTGACACTCTTGGTGTAGTATTCAAATATTGACAATAAATCCGATCAAACACCAAATCTATCTTTGGATCGACTAAATGATCGCATAATGAAAATTTTTACAATGTCACATATTTATTATCACATGTGTTCAAATAATTCAACCAAATATTAACATTCTTCTGGGTCGGTAAATATTTGCATGACTTGTGTACACACGAGCTTCCTAATATTTCAAATAAATTAATTTAGGCAGTAGATATTACTTTAATAACATGTTGTTTCAACTAGTCTATTTTAGAAAATTAACAATTTTAAATAAATATTAGTACTAAAATTTGAATTTGATTGCCCTTCATATTTTTATTTTGTCAAAAAGAAATAAAAAATTAGAAACAACAAAACACCGCCGCATAGCCCCGAAAGTGGGCGCTACAACGCCTGAAGAAAGTAAAATGCTGGGCGTTGTTGGAGGGATATTAATATATGCATAACAGCCTCAGTTCTTCTAAGTAGGGGTGGGCAAAACCCCACCGAATCCACCAAAACCGCCTAAACCGAACCAACTCGACCTGGTTGGGTCGATTTTTTTTGTTGTTTTTATGCGGGTTGATGGGTTGGCTGTGTTGGCGGGTTGGGTCGGATTGTGGGTTAACTCATGAAAATCGAATAAACTCGCTGAACCCAACCCGCCACTTTAAAAAAATAAATGAAAAATAAAAATAAAAGAAATAAAATGACTAGAAAAGTAAAAGAAACCTAAAAAGTATAAGTAGATAGTGTAAATGCAATTATCTTGGTGTATTTTAGAGGGGGAGCTTACTGTTCTTCCCACAAGAAATATAGTATACGTTTTCCATATTATGTTAAATGCATTTTTTTTTTTGTAGGCTCGACTAATAAGGATTAAATAAGATAATTTTATTTATTTATTTGTTTATTTACTAATTAATCTTGTCTATTCAAATTTAGTATAATAAAAAATTGGATGACTTTAATTTTTGTTGACAAGTCGTCTCAACCCAATCCAACCCAACCCGACCGATACTTGATTGGGTTGGGTTGGGTTGGATTTCAACTTTTACACGGGTTGGATTGGATTAAATTTTAATCAAATCGATTATGTTGAGTTGAATTTAAATTGAGGCAAAAATCGACTTAATCTAATCCATGCCCACCCCTACTTCTAAGGACTAAGGCCAATTGAGAAAAGCATCCCAAGGACCCGTATATCACGCAACCCAAAGTGGCCACCAATATATATCCTTAACTTTCATTTTAATCATGCATTAAAGCTTGATACAAACCTCAATGTCCTGGTCACAATACACCTCGAACAATAATCCTAAATTTCCCAACTTTCAAAGGTGTCATGATTTTCCGTGCAGTAAAGTTGATCCAAAATCTCTTTCCACTCAAATTAATTATTAAACGTATCATTATGAAAATTGTCAAATTCGATAACACCCAAAAAAATTCTTAAATTTTGGAATTTAAGGCTTGAAAGTTGAAATTCACACCCTCAAATTCTTTCTTTATTTTCAACTGTTTAACATGAAGATGGCTCTAATACCAGTTGTTAAAACTTTATGAAACTTTCAACCTTAAAACTTCAAATCATAATTACCTTATTATCAAGACACTTCATGTCAAATCATCAAGATAATTATTAAATGCAAAACATACTTTACTTTAGGGGAATGGTGATTTAAAATCGGATCTTGAATCTTGATTATTAACTCTTGTGGTTCTTGAGTTTTTTATCGTCATTTTGGCTTCTTGCTCCATAATCTTGATTGTCTTCTTCTTCAATTTAATTGCTCAAATCACTCTTTTTTATTCTTGACCGTAATTCTTGATTGTGAATTTTGGATCTTCCTCTTCAATATATTTTTCTTATATTCTTGGGATGACACAAAAAATGAAAATCACATATGAATTGGGAATTGTAACCCTATATATAATTTTCATATGTATTTGATGTGTTTTCATATCTAATTTCCACACATATAATTCGGCTCACATTTTATCTATATGTCATAAGCCCAACAATTTAAATTTGTATTAGATCAATTTAATTTGACTCAACTTTAATATAATCTTGTAAACAATTAATTACATATGTAGGTAGACCCACATGACAAATTAATAAACTCAAATTAAATTAAGTGCTTAACATTAATTTAAGCGAATGTGGACTCTATCGTTGTCTAATTAATTTAAAAAATTATAATTATAATTTTATAGGACGATTAATAGTAGATACTTTGAATGAATCCGCAAACAAAAGAATAGAAAACTATTATTGGGGTAATCCTGACAGAGAAAATGTCATCTTGCATATTAATTGGAGAGAGACAACATACACTAGTGAATTGTATTAAGCACGTGCCAAACTATAAATCCATGTCTAATTTTCCAAAGGGCATTGATCATGTTTTGGAAAGGACCAGGAAACAGGGTGGATTTGTGGGGTTTGGGTTGGGGTGGGTTGTGGTGGGTGGGGTGGGTGGGGTGGTTGGGGGATGCAAGTCCTATTTGTGGGTGATTATAAGTAATCTTATTTACGAGAATATTTTTCACGCTTAGACATAGATTCGCATAGTCTTGTTTGGAGAGTTCATAATTTTAGTAAGGTGTCAAAATTTTAGTATTAGGACAAACATGTCGAGATTACAGATCATAGAATCTTGCTTGAGTCGTATTTACAAGCATTTCACTTGGATATTAATGGATTGGTGGCCTTGCTCTTGGATTATAAATTGATTAGTGGCCATAAGTAATAATTATAAGAAGACAAGAAGAAGCCGGTTCATGAATCTTGATGTCAGTTTAAGTATATTATGTTCTCAAACATTCTTTAAATCGATGTTTACTGCTCCCTCCATTCCATAAAAATATGTTTGTTTTCATTTTCACACAATTTAAAAAATATATAATTGGTATAGTTGAAAATATAATTTTTTTTTATATATTTTTTAATATATTGGTTCATATTGATTGACAACAAAACACATTAAATAGAACATATTAAATACTTTCTTCATTTCATAAAAATATACTTGCTATTTTTTTGTTGTCCCAAATTATAAGTTACTTTCCTTTTTAGAGTAGGGTGTGCTTGAACCACATTATTTCGGAAGAATGTATTCTGGAATAGTAGATTGATGGACAATGTGTGGTTGAAAAAAAAGAAAAAGTTATTGATGCGATGGAAAATATTATTTTATTAAAAAATATGTGATTGAAAATGAGTAGAAGAATGAGAATGAAAATTTTAATATGTACCAAACAAGTGCTAATTAATTTCTTAATTTTTTAATATGCTCGTATTTAATGTGGTTTGTTATCAACAAATATAAACCACTCTTATTTAAACTATTATTTAGTGTAAGAATATATTAGAAAAATATAATTAAAATTAATATTTTTAATTATATTAATTATATTTTTTAAATTTGTGTGAAAATGGAAGTAAGTATTCCCTCCAACCCAATTATATAGGTTGAATTTTCTTTTTCTTTTGTCCCAAATATATAAGCATGATTCTTAATATAGAATATTTTGTTGTGTTCATTTACCGATATGCTCTTATTAAACTTTCCCTACTTAATATGCTATTTTCTTGAAATCATCCAAATACACACATTTCCCACTTCTTGAAAATATAGAACGACTCTTATCAAATTACATCATTCAAATTAGAGTAATGTTATTCATCCCAACTGAGATTATAAACACAGTTTCGGTGGCATTAATGTGGTATTAAATGATATGTGAAATTAAATAAGTCATTTAATTTTTAATTTCATATTTCATTTAATCTATCATTTAGAGTCACATAGACTGTGTTTGTAATCTCACTGTGGATGAATAACATCACTCTTCAAATTATTTATTAATTCTAACAATAATTTATGTTTACATACTGAAAATTAAATAGAGATAAATTATGAAAGATCTTAGCAAAAATTAATTTTTTCAATGACATTAAAAAAACTTTCTTAATCCGTATAAAAAACGAAACAAGTCTGTATAATTGGGATGGATGGAGACTATATGTGTCCATTAATAATTCTCCTCAAAGTATTTTGGCTAAACACAAAATTATGACAGCGCCGCCAGATAACGATAAAATGAATACATTAGTTAATTAATAAATTTTTCCACGAAGCATGTCAATTGTCATTATCATTTTTTGTAATAATAAAGGTTGGGGGGTTAGGCCAAAAATGATGCTTACAGATTCAGAGAACATAGTCGATTTTCAAAGTTTTCCAACGTTTATATTTATGGTCCCCATGCAAATAATCTCAACTTTTCTTTTTCCAGCAGCTTATTTTTAATTGTCAACCCCGTTTTTCTCCAGTTGCCACTGGTGTATTTTTCATTGCGACATTACTTACTTCATGTTTGTTTCAGCAAAATAATTGATTAAAATTTAATTAAAGCCAAAAATAAATTTTAATTACATATTTTTTGTGATCTATAACTTTTAAACTATACATTTTTTCAATTTTTACCAAAATTTATTAAAAAAAAATTTTTTTTTTTTTTTTATCAAAACCAAATACGGCTTAATTTGATTCAATTTTTAAAAATTTTTTTATTACAAAGTTAATCTCATCCGATAGTTTCAAGACCTGAGAAACGAAATATGTTGATCCGCCGTTTTCATTACATGTCCATGACTATTATAGGGAAGGGATTCTTGTGGAATTAGGTTAAGATGCTGCCATCGTAGTTCTACGTGGTGTGTTGTGATTAGCCCATAAAATCCTGAATAATATAAGGTAAGTTCCGTTTGGTAAGTCCATTTCTTTGTAAGATCGAGTTTCCTTATCGAGATTGATTCTCCAAGATTTTACTCCAGCCCATGAGATCCTTCCCTTATTTTTACAAAAATACCCTTAAAATTATATATGTTTCGAAAAATCATATGAAAAGTTTTTAGAAAATAAAAAATACTGTGTAAAATAAAAAAGTGACAATGTCACTTTTTTTAAAATAAAAATTGTCACTTTTTTTAAAATGAAAAAAAGTGACAAACACTCAAAAAGTGATACAAACTCAAAAAAATGACAAACTAAAAAAAAATGACAAATATCAAAATAACATCATCCATTTGTGTAGCACCAATATTCATGTTCTTAAAATAATTAGTACGTCTAGGATAATCCATATGCTGATTATAAAAAAAGTGACAAAATTTCAATCAAAACCTATGTTTGCTAACTAAAAAAGTGATAGAAGTTTTTTAAAAGTAACAAACAATAAAAGTGAATTTTTTTTTTTAGAAAAGAAACAGAAAAAATGTGACAAACACTCAAAAAAGTTACAAACATACAAAAAAATGATAAAATTGTCACTTTTTTTAAAAAAAAAAGTGATATTGTGTCACTTTTAAAAGTTTTGCGTCATTTTTTATGACATACAATCTCACTTTTATTAAAAAGTGATGTTTGTTACTAAGAATGTGATAGAAATTTCAAGAAGGCACCTGAAAAAAAAAGTGACAAATACTAAAGAAAGTGACAAAAATTCAAAAAAGTGACATAAATTTTAAAAAAGTTGATAAAATGCTGATAAAATGTTTATTACATATAATCACACTCCACAAAACCCATCAAATACCAACCCCAGAAATATGTTTTCTTCGTGCAGCCTCTTCTAAATTCGTCCGTACAACACTAAAACAGGAAGGCAATGATAGAGAACAAGATTACAATCTGTTTTTATTTTTATTTTTTTTGCATCCATTGAGTATAATGAAATCTCCAATTTCAATATGCATTATCTACAAAGTATGATAACAAATGCATAAAATTCTAAAGAATTTTCATTGTAAACATTCTCTTCAAATCGTATTACTTCATCTTTTAAGTATACGTCCCAATAATCGCCAACAAGAACAACAATGATTCTATGTTAAGAGCATACATATGTGCTCTTGACAAAGAAACCCCAGTATTCCCAACATTATCCTGCTCCTAATACACACACGTCGAAACGCATTATCATCCGCACCTTTATCCGTCCTCACCACATAACAAGCTTGTATTTCGCCCTCCTTCTATCAGCTGACTTATTAGACAACAACACTGCTGAACCTCCAACTCTAAACAAACAATTGGGTATCAACATTGACTTATTGTTCCCAAAAAATTGATGTCTGTAATCAAAATTGGCAGGATTGGTCGAAAAGTCATTTGCCAAACACAACTGTGCTACTGTAGCTACGGATAGCCAGAAAGAGAGAGGTAATAGTTATAGATTTGCCAAAGAAAAAATAAGTCACAAATACGAGAGAACTAACTGAAGAAATAGAAACCACATGAAATTACATAGCACTACATAACCATATTTACATATATAGTTATAACTGAAAATTGGAAACCCACAATTCAATCCATAACAATTGACCACTCCAATGTATGCCCATTCATGAAGATTTTCTCAGTCATACGGAGAAACGCAACATAGGCAAAAGAAATTGTTTTAACAAATAATTAAATAAGTTAGAACTAGGTTGGATAATCAAATGATGGATCAAAACAGTGTATAGAATAATAGACATACAAACGTATAATATTTGATGATACTGCTTCTTTCAACAATTCAGTAACAAAATATAAATAAATAAATAGCAACACAATTCCCAAAAATCATTGAAAGCATCCAAATTTCCTAAAATCCTCCATGATTTACCCACCGCATCATCAAAAACCAAATATCTATCATCTTCCATGTCTAAACCCACAACCTCCCAACATTACGAAGTCGTGCAGGGATATCTTTATCTCCTCCGCAACAGACATCTCCAACGCCATCATGGAAGGCAACTTCATCAATGGGCTCAAACCAGAGATTAGAACATATAGACATAGTAGATAAGATTTCTCTCTGTAATCGGCTGGTTTGGCTGGCGGGCTGGCGGGCGGGCCGGGGGGGGGGAGAGATTTTAGGGCGTAATTATTACAGTCATTAGAAGTTTTAATTTGTTTAAGTGTATTACTCTAATTTGTTCACTTTTTAGAGTAAGGAGCCTAATTTTCCCTATTTTCAAAAGATACGAAGTTTAGGGATTAATGTAATAGTTTCGTTACATGATTTATGCATGCATGACCATTACCTAGGACTGTCAATGGATTGGATTTTAATCCGAATTCGATCTGAATTCGATGAAATTAATGAGAGATGGATTTAGGGTCTCAATCCGATAATCCGATCAAGATCCGAATCCGATAATCCGTTAATTAAATGGATCAAATATGGATATATGTCAATCCGATCCGATAACAATTCGATCCAATTTGTTATAAATAATCAAGTCAATAAAATATTTTTATAGTATATTATTTGTTACTAAAATAAATAAATTTAGAAAAAAAAAAGTAATCAAATTCAAAATATAAAAAAGTTGAAAATTTCATAATTATTAAACATGTTTAAGAATTGAATAATTTGAAAAAAAAAAGTTGATTTCAACCAATGTTTTAAAAATCGACCCGAACATCGACTCAAAAAAGGAAGAGGGTCAATGGTCAAAAAGTCGAATCGATATCGAACGGAATGTCAAATTGAATAAATAACTATACACATAAATGTAAAATATTATAAAAATAATAGATTTTTTAAATTTTAGTTTACTAATTTAAAGTAAATAAATATCTATATTTTTCTTAATTAAATTTATTATTGTAATTTATTTGACAACTTCAAAAACTAATAATTAATATGTGACAAATAATTTGATTTGTTAATGGAAATAATGAAATAAAATATTTATATTTAGAATTGAAATTCAATTTTACCTTATCCCACATCGACAATAGAAAATTAGAAGATGATCTTTCCTTTAAAAAGGAACATCATGATGGTAGAAGTCATTATTGGGCTTGCTAGTAAAAATAGGTAGGCCTCAAGTTAGTTCAAATTTTTTTAAAGAACATTGATTTTTTTTCTAATTTTTATTAATTTCGGATTGGATTATCGGATCGGATATCCGATAACATAGCAAATCAGATATGGATTTAACAATCAAATATCCGTTGGATTATCGGATCGGATCGAATCGGATTAGATAATTTTCTTATAGGATCGGATCGAATATAGGCAGATCTGATCCATATCCGATCTATTTACAGCCTTATCATTACCTCCATGTTTCGTTGATCTTTTAATATCAAAGCCCTAGTTCATCGGGTTGTTACCTCGCTTTCCCATCTTGGCAAAGAGGGTTTTATCGTGAAGCTCAATGACATCATCTATCATTGCATAGACCATAAGGGACGACATGGCACTGCATTGGGTGACTAGTGATTCGGTTCTTTCCAGGTGAGTGGAAGCTAGAAGAGAACGCATGGCATGCCAACGCTTGCTCACGTGCGTCCGTCTGCCCACGTGACTTCCAAGTGAACACAGGGTACAAGATAATATAGTTGTTTATAAGGTCCTTACATATAGATTAGCCCCTGTTTGACACTCATTTTAAAAAAAAAAAAAAATTCTGGAATAATAATTGATGGAAGAATGTATGATTGAAAAGTAATGAGAATTTTTGGATTTATGTGTAGTATTATTTTATTGATAGAATGTGTAGTTGAAATGAAAAAAGAAAAAAAATGAGAATGAGAATGAGAAATAAATGGATTTCAAACGGGGGCTAAATTTATTGTCCATCATATTTTCATTAACGGGAAATAGTTTAAGCCCCCGTTTGAGCCACATTATTTTTCTCATTCTCATTCTTCTACACATTTTCAATCACACATTTTTTAATAAAATAATATTTTTAATCACATCACTAACTTTTCCTTCTTTTTCAACCACATATTCTCCATCAGATCAATAATAAAAATGCATTCTTACTTCCGAAATGTGCACCAAACGGGAGTTAAAACTCAAATATTTTCTACGGTCTTATCGTAAAGTTGTTTAAATTGTTAAAGCAATACAAAGCTTATCATACTATATTAGATAATATCACGTGACATTTCACTAAATTTTTTTGCAAGTTTGCTAATAATAAAGTCGTGAACTTCTATAAATTGTTATTAATCCAAATACTTTAAAATCGTATTTAATATTTAATAGAATTACCTAACAATATCAAATTAAGATAAAATTTTATTCTTAATGTCTTTCAATTTTGTTTAAAACTACATACCAAACGTGTTGACATAGTACATGTTCAAATAACATTATCCTTTGAAATGGTTCAAAATTTGTAATCTCCACCAGAAACTTTCAAATGAATTTTTCTATTTTCTTCATGTTCTCAACAAAATTTCTAGTAGAAGTAATTCCAAATTGGACTGGTAAATGCTAAAAGCCTAAAACCCTAGTAAATATAGGCATATAGCCATAAGAATATTTTGGCCTTGTAATTTATATTAATTCAACTTTGACTAATTTGTAATTATCTTATGTAGTCTTTACCACGACTTCTTGTTGGATTTAGCGAAAGTTTCAATTGAATTATAAAAAAATCACTTTGTCGTAATTGAGAATCAAGCTTAGAATTTTATTACAATTGAGTCGCTTCATTCAAATTCTTTAGTTTGATAATAAAAGAATCGAGTTGGTGTGCCAGGGAGGTGTTACAATTGAGTCGAGACCCTCCCTGACAGAACAAACACATTGGGGAGGGGGGAGCATTTTTTATTTCACACGGGTCCCCACGTCGGTCCCACGCCATGTGAGTTTAGGTCACCCAAGTGGGCAAACGTTTTCTGGCACACTATCTTAATTCATAATAAAATTGATGTGGGGCTAACAAATATGGTTCACATTCTTCTGTTTTTTGTTCACTTTTATATTTCTGTTCAATAGTTAGTTGAATTTCAAGGAAACTTTAATCTTGTACTAAGTTAATGGATTTCTAATTCATTACGAAGAAACCACAAGCTATGACAATTGAATATTGGAGGTAGTGGAAAATATTAGGGGCCGTTCTCTTGTGTTTCAATTTTGTGTTTTGAGTTTTGAATTCATTTTGTGTTTTGTGTTTTGAGTGTCTATTTTGAAATTTCTGAAAATGCGTTCTTTTTACCATTCTGAAATTTTTTTTCTGAAAACATAAAAATGGAAAACGCGTTTACTTTGAAATTTTGAGAATTTTTTTTAATAATATTTTATTCAAGAAATTAGATTATTCAATAAGTTTTAATAATTTAATGTTAATATAGTATTAAATAACATATAAATTTTGAAGTTGTTGAATCTTGAAATATTTTTTTTCCAACTATAAAAAACATAACCTAAATTAAATTTGGCAAATCCTTACTTTTGTCCTTGTACGTAACTTGTGACAATAATAATTAACATTAAGTCACAATCAAACATAATCAAGTTGCAAAAAAAGGAGTGCTAATCTCATATTGACATGTTAATAAATATTTTGAAATCAATTTTATCGAGTTCATGTTAGTTCTCACAATTCTTGTCAAATACAATTTTGATCGTCTAAACACGATGAATATCGTAAGTGATAATAAATAACATTACTCATTGATTTTAGATAAACTACTTACAAGTAAAAAGACAGATCACAAATATTGTCAATATTTAAAAATCAATCAGTTGGCTTCGCATAGTCATTTGACCCCTAGTTCCTTGGCCAGCTTCATTTTCCGGTCAGGATCCAGCTTAATCTCCTCTTGGAAACTATTCTCCAATGACTCTCACTGCTCACTGCTCAATCTTTTCTTCTTCTCTTGGCTGCACCAATAATTGTTCATCTTTTTGCCTAGTATCTTCATGCAAGAAGCACATATAAAAAATTTTAAAAGTTAGCAGTCGGTGGCATGAGTTTAAGCATATTAGTAGAAGGAGAATAATGTATTCCAATGTTGGACAAACAAATCTTCCAGAATTTTGAGTCAAAAAGGTGAAAACTTTCCCACATTATGAAGCAAGGAATAGAGGCATGGAAATCAATTTAGTGTCTAAAAGTGTTCTGCACTCAACACCATCATATTTCAACAACCACATGACATATGAATGAATCAATTCTGACCAACATTTCTTACAGTTAAAATCCAACATAAATTGAAAAATTAAAATTTAAACTTCATTTACTATGAAAGGATGTCACTGCAATGACTCTTCCAAAAAAGAACAAACCCAAAAATAGACAGAATTAAATTTCTACATTTTTAGGGACTTCATAATCCATATTAATGAAACCATGATCCAGGTGAATTTAGACCACCACCTCCACATTATGAGAGAGCCAACCTTATTTACAAATTTTCCATCAGATAACCATTAAATCATATCCCTGCCAAGGCCATCAAATAACAAATCACTCAAGAACTCTCGTTAATTGAATATAGCAAAAATTAACAAATGCCAAAATCAACTAATTAACAGTAGAACAATAGCATATATGAACTAATGCCAAAATCAGGTAAGGAGAGAAGTTCGATTATGGTTGGATGAGACAAGTACTTGGTGAGTAGCCGTAGCAGCTCCCAACATCTGCAGTCGGACTTACAGTATGCCGGACTTGGGCTTTCAACGATGGCCAGTGGCGTGCTCTTTAGAAAACCCCTTTTGTTTAAGATGATGAAGTTTTCAAGGTGCATCTTTAATTAACTGTTATTCCTCTACCAATCCTCTGTACAAGATTGCAATTACATAAAAGGCATGTTTGTATGCTGAATATCAAGAAAGGTATGTGAAAAAAATTGTCAGTACATCCAGCTTACGAAACATGCCAAAAGTCAGCTTTTCTATTCTTTTTGTTAAGGAGACTTCGGAGAGTGGCTATTAATTTTTTTCAAACTCAAAAACTTTCAACCTGGAAAATGGCCTTTTCAACAGAAAGAAAAATTTGAAACAACTTTGCAATAACAATTAACTGATGGATTTAGCCATGACTAATCGCTCAACTATGGGATCTTTATTGTTGTAAATCGTTATTTTCGGGTTTCAGGCCTTGGATTTTGTTATTAGTGAAGCAAAGAAGTACAAGATAAGGCTCATATTATCCCTGGTTGATAACTGGAAAGCATATGGTGGCAAATCACAGTATGTCAAATGGGGTAAAGCTGCTGGCCTCAATTTGACTTCTGATGATGATTTCTTCTCACATCCAACTCTCCAAAGCTACTACAAAGCCAATGTTAAGGTAAGTTACCTTGAATTAATTTGGCCCTTTTGTAATAATAACTCCAAGTTTTGAAATTTAATGCTTTTTGGCTCCTTTAGAAGGTGCTAAACAGAGTCAATACTTTCACAAACATAACCTACAAGGATGTTCCTACTATTTTTGCTTGGGAACTGATGAATGAGCCACAGTGTGGATCAGATCCCTCTGGCAATAAATTGCAGGTTCGGTTTCTCATTAGAGTTAAAAGAAAATTTAAGACATATATCTAACAAATCCTGAAAATTTAAGACATCTATCTAACAAATCAAATGAAATAATAGCATGATCATCCTCAATGAATTTCTCAGAATTTGATTCCCATCCAAACAATGATATCATATTTTCTTTACAAACAGTAATAAGCTGTTTCCCATCACTAGATATCCCCAAGCCTGAAATTCTAATAGTTTAGTGCAATGTATATTAAAACTCAGTTGCATTAGAATACAGAGTCCCTTAACTCTCAGAAAAACAAGTGCAAAAGCCTCACCCCACTTCACTTCAATTCAGCCACAAGACATTGAGATACCTTAATTCAACAACATAACTTAATCTTGCAGAATGTCATTTATTCAGTAATAGATGGTTTTCTACTCTTGGCTTGAATATTCTGCAGAATGTCATTTAGAAAAGAAATATAAATTGACAAAACTGGGTAAAATCCAACCAAGCGTAAGGAACCTTTTGAAATCGGAGCGTCATACCTCTCTATTCGACAACATAAGGAATCTACTCCACAATACTGACCAAATAATGAACACAACTCACAGAAAAATAGGTTGGGCTTACCTGATTTTGAGGCTACTGGTAAGGGGTAGATCAACAGGTCGAGCCACAATTTTGACAAGCGGCGGAGGAGCGGCACCAATCTGCGGTACAGGTGCTGGAGGTGGAAAGGCGTGGGGAAATCGGAGGCGGACCGGCATTAGAAAGCTCCTAAAGGAGACCATGGGAGATGTGGGGTAGAAGAAATGGAAACCATAGGAAGTCAGGCGGGAGAGAGAGAGAGAGTGGGGATAAGTTGAAATCGGCGTTTCGCGTGTTTTCTGATTTCGCAATGTTTCCTACTGAAAATGGTGAAAACGTAGTTTCGGTTGTTTTGTGTTTTCAGTAGGATTTTTTTTTTGTTTTCCAAAATTCATTTTCGAAAATGGGAAAGAGAACGAGTTTTCTTCGTTTTGAAAAATCGAAAACAGAAAACGGCCCGAAAACACCAAAGAGAACAGGCCCTTAATGTTTTATGATGTTTTTATTTACACGTCGTGCATTTTTAATTTTATTTTTGTCTAGAAAAAGAAGAAAAATATCATTACTCATTACGTTTTCTTTTATTACATTTATAGTATGTTTGATTGACTTTATTTTTCATAAAAAAAAAATGTCATTTTTTCACCCAGATTCTCATTTTTTGAGTGTTTGACTGATAATTTTTTCCATAAAAATTATTTTTAAACTTTAAGTTATGTGACCATATTTTTCTCTAAAATAAGGAAAATATCTTTTTTAGAGATGAACGATTTCTATTTTTTAAGTAATTCACCCTTTCTTTCTCTCATTTACCCATATATAAAAAATAAATAAGTATAATATTTTCTAAATTGAAAAATAAATAAATCAAACACATTTAGCCCCTGTTTGATCCACATTATTTTTTTCATTATCATTCTTCTACTCATTTTCAGCCACACATTCTTCAATAAAATAATATTTTCCATCACAATAATAATTTTTCCTGCATTTTCAACCACGTATTCCCCATCACATCACAAAAAAAAACATTCTCTCATTTTAATGTGCACCAAACAGACTCTTAATTAATAATTTTCTTACAAATAAGTTATAGGCAATTGATAATTTATTTTCTTTTCATACAAATTGCATACTCGCAATCAAACACACCCTTATGTTTTTTTTTAAATTTCCTTTTTATATTTTTCATTTCAAAAGTTTCACATGTTAATACGGATTTTTACATTTTTCTCTATATGTGTACTTCTCGACAACAATTTTTATCAACTAATTGTCATATCAGTGATTTTGTCCCAATAAAATTAATAGCATGATTTAGTCACTGTTTGAGTTCAATTATCTAAAAATTCATGTTATCCAAACTCATTTTTCAACTATAAATTTTCTCAATAAAATATTTTTGTATATAACCCCAAGTTTTTTTTCTACTTTTTTACCATACATTCTCCAAAATATCACTATCACAAAATTCATTTTCAACAAAAAAATAAAATAAAAATGGGGCTCACTAATTGTGATGAAAGTTGAGCAATCTAAGGACACGTTTAAGAACACATTTTGCTTTTCCATCTTTAAGAAAAACTTTTCGAGAAAACTATCTTAAATGAGCTTTTTGTAAAAACTCTTTTTACCAGAGAAAGCAATATCAGAAAATTATTTAATCACGTTCAAAAGTAGTTAGCTTTAGAAGTAGATTTTGACTTTTTAAAAGTTTTGCCAAATGGACCCTAAATTTAGGAATCAACTGAAAGTTTCAATAAATTTTGGATGACCTCCAGTGACCTTATTCCTTGGTACATGCTATAGGGTACGTATATGTATTAAAGCCCAACTATAAGCCCGTATGTTTCAAGTCATACAAATATGTATTCCATTTATTATGGTCCAATTTAGAGCTATAATAATCATTGATGTATGGAGTGGGCCGAGCACTATACTAAACAAACAGGAAAAAATCATAAGTCCGGTATTAAGTAGAAGAAATTACACCCAGCCCTAGTTTTAGATTTCCATTTTCATAAATCTCATCTCAAGTTTAACTTTTCAAAAATCAGGTTTTTTATATTTAATTTAATATCAATTATATATTTTTCATCCCAATTAAAAAACTCAAATCTACTCTAAAATTCATTCCACCTACTCTCCCATTCTCTCCCCTCCTACCCATTCTCTCTCCCATTTCTCACGAAAATCGCAGCGGCAGCCGCAGCCGTCGACTCCGACGCTGCCGCTGCAGTCCACCGCCATCGCCGACGCTCCCTCTCTCGTCTTCACTCTTCCTCTCTTCTCTTTCGTCTGGACTCCCCCTCTCTCCGTCAGTCTTCTCTCTTCCCCGCCGCCTGAAGAAGGTCTGACGCTGCATCCCCTCGCCACGATAGTCGACGATTGTTCCCCCTCATCTCTCTGTTGCTCTTCACTCCCTCACTTCTTTCTCTGCCTGGATCCACGATATGCCCGCTGCCTCCAATGCATTTCACTTCACAAACCCTAGTCACACACCATCTTTTTCACTTCTATCTATTTCACCGGATTTCTGCTTATGGTAAAATTAGTCACTTCACAAACCCTAATCACACACCATTTCTCTCACATGAGTGCCCCGGTGCGGATCCAGTGGTCTCGGTACGGATCCGTTCTGGCGTTGCAGATCCAATGTTGGCTGTGGTTCCAGTGTTTTGCGGTGGTTGGGTGTGTGTGTTTGTGTGGCGGTGGTGATCGTGTGGTTTGGGTGCGTTTCTGTGCGATGGTTGTGCTATTTTCTGTGCGATCGTTGTGGTGTTGCTATGTGATGGTTGGATGTGCAGCTTGTAGCAGGTGTGGTCGTGCTACACACGATGTTGGTGAAGATGCGTCAACGGGGGTGGCGCCGCTGGTGGAGTCAGTGGCGAAGTAGTGGTCACAAATGATTTGGTGATGGTCACAAATGATTTGATTATTTGTGACAATAAGTTGGTCGGTTTGTGTGACCAATAAACAATTTGTGACCAATGAATTTAATAAACTGTGACGAGTACAAGCTGTGTGACCTAAAAATTACTAATTTGTGACCTAAAAATTATTAATTTGTGACCAATAAATTGATGTTTGTGACCATAAAATAAGTAACGTAACTTTTAAATTTTTAAGTTGTGACCGATGAACAAATTGTGACTTATGAAAATTTCGAATTGTGACCCAAAAAGTGGCGGAACGGTCATCGAAATAATCTTCGGAATCGAAGCAGTCGCCGGAATGATCGCCGGAGAAAAGTGGTGATCGGAAAGTCGGTTTGGGTGGTGGAGGTGGAGGTGGAGGTGGAGATGAGGTAATTATATTAAATTAGAATTAAATATTTAATAATAAATTGATTTAATAATTTATTAATTATTAATTAAAATTTTAAAAAACCTGATTCGTGAATTTTCAAACTTGTTTTTGTATTTTTGAAAAGGTGTAAAGTAAATACCTTAAAAATGTATTGTTCCCTATTAAGTATGCACCAAATCAATTTCCAAACATTACGTTTAAAAATGCAAAAATCAGATATTAATTCAATATTTTAATTTTAAATAATAATATTATCAAATTAAATTAATATACCCACACCTGGGGTAGGCAACGGGGCGGGGTGGGGCGCCCTCCTCGCCCCGCTAAGAAATTCCCTGCCCCGTTACCCTTTTAAGGAGGGGCGGGGACCTTGCCCAAGTTTACTACCCGTTAAATTTTTTTTTTTATTTTAGTTTTTGATAATTTATTTTTATTGCCCATATTCATTAGATTTAGACAAATAATTTTAGTTGCTATTTTTTATTAGAACTAATGAAAATTTTCATTTAAAGTATTAAATTTAAAAAAAAAAATTTTACTCGACGGGAAGGGGCCCCGTTACTCGTCCCTGTTCCGAATACCTGATTAAGCGGGTTATTTCCGCCCCGTTTAGGACGAGGCCTCCCGGGTATCGGGTTTTTTTGTCATCCCTATCCATCCCCAGTCCCACCAAACAACCGTCCCCACCCCACACCCACCTTTGTGCGCTCTTCCTCCGCCATCCCCTCTTATAGTCGTCGGCATCCATCCTCACCACTCTGTCGACGACTTCTTCAACTGTGAACTGGTCGTCACTCAGCGGTGAATGAGCATAATCGGCTCATATAGTAGAGAGATGGAGGGAGAAAACATAGTGTCCATTGAAGAACATTGCTTGAGCATCGTCGGAGACTGATCATCACTAGTGTAATTTTAATCTATTTTTCTTAAATTGAAAAAAGCACCTATTGTAATTTATAGAGTACTCACTAGAGCAAATAACTTCAATTATCACCGTCAAAATCTGGTTAATTGAATTTGTGACCAGTTCAGGGAATTGAGGTCGAAGAAATAAATGGCATGTGACCAGTTCTCTTAAATCTGTGACCTATGATCTATGCACTTTGACATGTGACTTGTTACATGTAACCGATAACGTGAGCTAATTATTTGTAACTAAATCTCTTGAATCTGTGACCTGTGAATTTTGACATGTGAACTGTTGTATGTGACATGATTCAATGGCATGTGATTAAATCTCTTGAATTTGTGACCGCGACCTGATCCAATAGCATGCGACTAAATCTCTTGAATCTGTGACCAGTGGATTTTGACATGTGAACTGTTGTATGTGACATGATTTAATGGCATATGATCAAATCTCTTAAATCTGTGACACGGGACCTGATTCAATGATCTGTGACCAAATCTCATGAATATGTGACTTGTGATCTATGCACTTTGATATGTGACATGTAACCTATGTACTTTGATCTATGATGAGATAATTTTGATTTGTAACTTACTGACATTAATTTGTGACTTATACAATACGACATGTGATATGTGTAGTGTGACCTATAATCTGTACTATTTGATATGTGACCTATGGACAATAACGTATGACATGTGGCCACAATCCCCTAAATGATCGGTCACAAGCCCTGTTTATACAACCATGACTCCAACCCAAACCAAAATCAGCACCACAACCATTACCTACACCATCGCCATCACCACCAACACTACTATAGCGCATCGAGTAAGAAAATCACCCACTATAAAACCACCAACAAATCACCCATATCTTCATCCACTGGCACAACGATAACCTTGGCTGCCTGACGACCAAACTCTATCCCCCTTTTGCTCCCTTTTACCTCAGCCAAGTCTACCAGCCTCTCCATCACTCCTACTTTCTTCACATCCATCACACATCCACCATCACAGTAGTCTTCATACCACTGTCGTTCCACGATTGGCTTTTGTGCCTGAATGATAGAAAAGCAAAGGTCCTCTATTCACATGGATTTCATATTCTACTGGGCTTGCTTGAGCTTCACCCCGCCCCACTTCGATACACCTTCATGGGCCTCTTGCAACGGCGTTATCACCTTAGTGCAGCAATGATACCACTAAGTGATAACATCACTCAATGCGAGCGCTACTTTTTAACATTGCAACAGCCATCGTAGTGGTGTCTCCTAGTTACGTCAGTATCTCAAACTGCGGCAAAGCGTTAGAGCTTTGCTTCAATGCTATGTCGCTGCATCGTTAACAGAGAGAGGGGAGTGAAGAGAGAGATTTAGGTTTTGAAATTAGGATTGGGATTCAGGATGGGGATGGGGGTGGGGTGGGGTGGGGTGAGGTTGATTTGTTGATTAATTATAATATTAATATTAATATTAAAATATATAATTATCACCTGATTTATGATTAATTAAACCTTACACCAGATTTTAGCATTGTAATCTTTAAAAACAAGCTGCAATGTAATTTCCACAAACAATAATGGATCAGATATGAGACCATAAAATGCAAGCATTGGAACAACTATTGAAAATTTACATAAATACTTGATAGTAGGATTGTGAATAGAAAAAGGGGAAGTTTCACTAATAGTCTAGAAAAAAAAATCTATTTCTACGGTTCAATCTTTCATATTTCCAACATATTGTTTCTTCCTATTATTTTCTTATTTTTATTTTTTACTCTACATCTACACTTTGCAACACAAAGTGATACAGTATGTTGTACACATTTCTCCAACATTTTCGAGGCCACCACCATTTATGACTTATAAGTTTGTATTTTACGCTTAGAATATATATAATGGTTAAAGTTTAGAATTTTATTATTTTGTGTTTATTTTGCTTGTTGTAAGTTGATTATAAATTATGACAGAAAACGAGGTAGTGACATCAAAGGAAAGGGTTAAAAAAGATGGAATTGTCGTTGAAAGAGAGAAAAATAGAAGAGAGAATAAAATTCAATAGATTTGTGTGTATTTTAATGAGAAACAAAGTCCTATATTTATAGAGAATAATTAGGGATATAATGGTAATAATTTATAGGGTTGTAGGGATACAATTGTCATTTATTAATAAATTTACAATTTACAACACTTCCCCTTGAATGACACATTACAAAATATCTATCTTGTAAAGACCTTGTTTGATAAAAATACAATGAGACAAACAAATCAAACGAATGAAAAATAGTACAATTATTTTGGAATATTAAAGATAAATGCTATCTCATTAAAATCTTGTTAGGAAAACCCAGTGGAATAAAATATAAGCAAAGGAAAAAGAGTACAACTACTCCCCCTGATACCGATCACTGAAAATCATGGAGTCGATGCATTCCAATCTTGTGAACCAATATCTTGAATGTAGATGTTGATAGTACTTTTGTAAATAAATCAGCCACATTCTCACTGAGTAAATTTGTTGAATATCTATGTCGTCATTCTTCTGAAACTCACATGTATGAAAGAATTTTGGAGAAATATGTTTCGTCATGTCAACTTTAATATAACTTCTTTTGAGTTGTGCAATACAAGCAACATTGTCATCATACAAAATTGTTCAATAAATCCACGTGATGCTTGGATATAATGGGTCATGTCCTCAACCATACACATTCTTGTCATGCTTCATGAATTGCAATAATTTCAAAATGATTTGAGGATGTTGCTATCAAGGATTGCTTCCACGTGTAAACACGTATCCTGTTTGAGATTTAACTTTATGTGGATTGGAGAGATAACTTGCATTGCATATCCTACTAAAGCATATCCCGACTTTTGACATTAAAATAATCACAAATCAATAGTACCCTTTAGGTAACGAAAAATATGTTTAACATTATTCCAATATCTTTGTTTTGTTGTAGAACTATTTCTTGCAAAGAGATTTATAGAGAAAAGTTATGTCAGGTCGAGTAAAGTTTTCAAGATAAGTTAATACTCTAATTACACTAAAATATAGTACTTCAAGGCCAAGAACATTTTCTCTATCTTTAAGTGGACGAAAATAATCTTTTTTTTCCACATCAAGTGATCGAACAACCATAAGGGTGCGTTTGCTTGCAACGGTGGAAAATGGGTAGAAAGAAAATGAATTCCAAGGAAAATATTTGCTTAGAAAATATTTTCCCGAGAATTGTCAATTAGTTGCGTTTGATTGGTATAATTTTCCACCTAAAAAATGTTGAGATTTTCCAACTTTTGATATTTGATCAACTTTGTTTTTTGTGGAAAATTATGATTATTTGTGCTAAACTATCCAACTTAACAAAAATTTTCCGACGACATCCGTTCATCCTCCAACATCAACGCCGCATGCACCTCCCAGCCTCCTCCTACTCCAACAACTTCTCCACCACCTACAAGCCCAACTCCCCCAGCCAACTCTCTGCCACCAGCAAAATCCCCACCGCCCCCGCCCAGCCTCCTTCATGGGTCTTCAATCCGTGATTTGAGCTTACAATACATAAGAAACAGGGCTTGAAACAAATCAATTCACAATATAATTAAACCCAATTCAAGTCAATAGGAAATTGATACATCCAAATCACTTCAATTGAATACAAAGCAGAAGAACAGACCTTCAGCTCCAGTTTTTCCACCAATTCTTCCTGCATCAATCCCACCACCGATTAACTCCCCCACCGTCCCAACAGGTGGGAATTTGTGAACTAGAATGGCTCCGGAATCTAGCACTGAAGAAGACGACACTTTATTTGAAGAAATCATATTTAGGTAGAGCAATGAAAAACCAGGTAGTCGAAGCCCAAGTACATCAGCGAGTGATCATATCAATTGATTCAAGAAAAAATCATATTTAAGAATCACCCAGAGAAATATAAAGTTACGAGTACCATCAAAAGAAGTATTCTTCTCAATTGAAGCTTTTTCACCGCAGAAATCTTCTGAGCAACTACATCGCTAGTCCTAATCAAGACTCCAACAGCGATATTCAACTCAAATAAAGCACCCATTTAATATACTCCGCAAATTTTCCACCTAAATTACCATTCTTCTTTATTTATTATACTGTAAATTTCCATGAATCCTCTTGGCTCTACCTGATTTCACCCTCCCCCCCTTCTTGACCCACGGGTGAGTATTCTTCGCCGTTGCCGTCGCCGTTGTCTGGCGGTGGTGGATGACCCAAACGCCCCCAGGAAACGGGCGTAGCTTGCGGGAGAGAAGGGTTTACTTCTTCCAGTTGCAGGGAAAATCGATTCCCAGCTGAAACGAGAAAAAAGGGTTTCCTCAATTTGGTGGAAAATAGGTCACGTGAGGGTTAAATGAGAAAATATTTTGACTGGAAAATTTAACCTATCAAACATGTCAAAAAGTGGAAAATGGAACTTATTTTCTATCTTTTCTAGAAAAAAACAGCCTATCAAACAGGGCCTAAATTATGCAAACGAATGTGCATTATCCATAGAAAAATATTTTAAGACTTTTTCTGTATATATAGATTGATGAACAAATAATCATTCTAAAGAATATTCAATCTGCAACCCGAGACAAAATTTGATTTTTCCCAAATCTTTCATCTCAAATTCATTTTTCAAATAATTTGCAGTTTTGTTGAGCTCTTTAGAAGTTTTAATTAAATTTAAATCATCAACATAAATTGTCACAATTGCAAATTCAATATTTATTTTCTTTATGAAAACATATGGACAGACATCGTCATTTTTATAAACTTCCTTCAACAAATATTTGTTAAGGTAATTATACCACATACGTCCTGATTGTTTCAATCCATATAATAATTTTTACAATTTAATTGAGAACATGGTTCTCGGCATGTATCATTTATTCCTTACACTTTAAGTTCTTCAGGGACTTTCAGATATATGTTACTATCAAGTGAACCATACAAATAGACAGTCACTAAAGAGAATATATTTCCTCATAATCAATTCCTAGTCTTTGTTAGAAACCTTGAGCTACGATTCGAGTTTTCTATATTGTAATTTTATTATTTTCATTTTTTTTTCGTACAAAAACCCACTTGTATCCAATATGGATCACATTTTCAGGTATTCAAACTACAGGTCCAAACATTTTCTATTTATCTAAAGAATTCAATTCTGCATGTATTGCTTCTTTCAATTTTGAACAATCATTTCTATGTTGACAGTCCTTAACAGACTGTGATTTAGGATCCTTATTTTGCATAATATTAATAGCCACGTTAAAGAAGAAAATATTGTCTATAACAACATTATTTCGTTCTAATTAATTTATAAGATAACATATAATTTATTAAAATCTCATCATTTTCGAACATTTGTGGTTCTTCAGAAACTATATTTTCAATATTTGATTGATCAATCTTTTCTAATATTATTTTTTCTGAATTTTTTAGTTAATTTTTTTCTTGTACCTTTCTTTTTCGACGTACATAGTCTTTTGAATCAACTGATTGACCACACTTTTGGTGTATTTGAGATTTATTTGTTACAGCAGATTGTCCTACAGGGACATCGATTTTTACTGGAACATTTTCTACTAGTATATATGACTTTGTCAAGTTTCTTGTGTCAACAAATACATCTGGTAATTGATTTGCAACTCTTTGCAAATGAATGATTTTTCAACATCTTGCTCACATTGATTGCTGTTGGGATCAAAGTGAGATAGAGTTGTTTCATTCCAAGAAATTTTACCTTATTTATCTGAATGTAGTTTTTCCCCTCCCAAAGTTCGAAAAGTTATTTCATCAAAATGAAAATCTGTAAAATGTGCAATAAAAAAATCATCCGTTAAAAATTCGAGATACCTAATAATAGATGGTGAATCAAAACCCACATAAATCTCAAGTCTTTATTGGGGGCCTATTTTAGTGTATTATGGGGGTGAAATATAGACTTAGACAACACAATTAAAAACCCGTAGGTGAGAAATATTATGTTCATGACCAAATGCAAAGTGAACATTGATAATACGTAGTTGGTCTTATCTGAACTAATGATGTAGCATGTAATATGACATGACTCCAAACAGAAGTTATGAGTTTTTTTCATAAGTAATAGTCTAGCAATAAGTTGTAGACATTTAAGAAATGACTCAGCTAAACTATTTTGTGTATGGACATGGGCAACCGAATATTCAATAACAATCCCAATTGACTTATAATAATCATCGAATATTTGTGATTTAAATTTACCAGCATTGTCAAGACGAATAATCTTGATTGGGTAATAGGGGAGTTGCGCTCGTAATTTTATGATTTGACCAAATAGTCTAGCAAATGCTATATTCCTAATGAAAAGTAGGCAAACATGTGATAATTTAGTAAATAATCAATTAATACCATAAAATAATGAAACGATCCACATCGTGGGTGCATTGTCCCACATATATCTCCATGAATTCTTTTTTAAAAAGTTGGAGATTTATTATTGACCTTTGTAGCCGAATGTCCAATGACTAACTTGCATTGTGAACAAGTTACACATGGATAATCATTCGGTAAAAGAATCTTCCGATTCTTTAAAAGATGTTTATATGAGTTGTTTATTATTCGACTCATCATTATAGTTCTTGAATATCCAAGTTGATCGTGTCAGAGTATAAAACTTTTTTGGTCAACAAACTTTTGATTCGTGACAATATTTGATTCAACAATTTTATAAATGTATAATACATACAAGATGGAAGTGTATAAAGTTTTTCTTTTATCTGCTTACGTCCAATACAAAAAAAGTTATGCAAAAATATTTAATATTATTTTCTTACATCGTTTCAATGTGATATTCATTACACTTGATATGTTTAAAACTAAGCAAGTTTATTCTGAATTTGCTAGAATAAAGTGTCATCAATAAATAATTTTGTATTATTTGGTAAAATAATACAAGCGCTTCCGAAATTTTCAACGATATTCAATACACCTGATATCGTATTAACATAATTTTCTATTAAGTTCACAGAAGACTTTTTGTCTTGAAGAATAGTGTGCATATTTGCACTATCAATTTAAACAGATATCTCAACAATTCATCTCGAATTTTGTGATATTTACCATTTGGAGTGATTTCACAATAAAATAAAATACATTTAATCTCGAAAAATATGATTGAACATTACATAATAATTAATCAAGTAATCAATGTCATGATAACATGAATTATATGTTTCCCTTCACGGATAAACACTATTTAAAGTAATATATTCTTTGAAATATGTGCTATTTCGGAAGCACGTTGTATTTTACTATTATTTTTTCAAAAGCAATATGTTAATATTTTTCTCCAATATTAAAAATTATAATTTATACTATTTAGGAGCAATTAATATTTTTCAAAAATATTAATTATAATGTTGTGCTACTTTAGGAATAACAACAAACTATTTAAAATAGACAGATCTACGATTAATATTCTTCTAACATATTAATTATAATATTATGCTACTTTATGAGTAACAACAAGATAAATAAAGGACAATGCTTGAAGTACAGGGAGGGTTTTTACATACACATTACAGGTGTCTCACATGGTGGGGCCTGCTGCAATTTTTTTTTTTTTAATACATGTGGGACCCAGGCCCCTTGTGAGGGGCCTGTAAGTCCCCTGTAATAAATTCCCCTGTACTTGGGGATTTATCCATAAATAAAATATGCAAGAACCACACAAGATTAATTAATTTTATCAAATGCATATAATTAAAAAAATTGACTGCGACACTGTAGCTATAACTATCTCAGGATTATATAAAAAATTATTGAATATAATCATTACAAAAATTCTACTTCTTCAGTAAACATTAGTTAAATATGCATGGCTAGTGGCGTGACTAATATAGCATACATAATCGAATTATGAGTGTTGTGAGTTAAAGGAAACGTAATGATTGCATATGCTTGACTTCTTGGATGCAGTGAGTTGTAAAATCAAAATCTATTATGTCAAGAATTGATTCTTGGGTGCTGTGAATTGATAGATGAACACAGTGGCAGGCGGCGGTAGAGAGTGTTTGATGAGGATTAAAATTTAGATTTTTAGTGAATTGTGATAGAAATTTTTGAAATGTGGGATTGAAAAATGGTATGACCCATGAAAGATGTGGTTAATATTAATTGTTTGACTTTGATTTAGATTAAAATCGAATTTTAATCCGGGCCAAACATGAATGTTTTATAATTTTTTTTTTACATTGATAGATGAACAAGAGTGATATATATATTACTGTTACCAAATTAATTTTGGTACACGTGATGAATGATTATGTTTAAAAAATTATTACCTTCACTAAATTTTGAAGAATTAAGATTTCGTGTTGATAACGTATTGTGAAAAGAGAGAAAAAAAGAAGAGAAAATAATAGTCAACAAACTTGTGTGTATTATAATGATAACCAAAATCCTATATTTATAGGGAATGATTAGGGATACAATGGTAATAATTTCTAGGTTGCAGTGGTACAATTGTCATTCACTAATAAACTTATAATTTACAACATGAATGAAAAAATTGCAAGAAGAGGAGAAAATTGGTCCAATGACCAAATGTGTACAAAAATTAGAAGTTGGGGATTATAATGACAAAATTTGGAAGTTTGGGGACTTGAGTTCAAAATCTCAAAAAAAAAAAAAAAAATTCATTTCAAGTTTCCGAATAATGAATTACAACTACGATTTTCGTTCAAAAGATTCTTTTCAAGTTTTTTTATTTCATTTCTTCCCTTAAAGTCAACGAAATAAAAGTCGTTTCTATTCAAAAGAGTTAAAACATTAACTTAAAAGAAACTACAAAATCCAATAACTTAAAAGAGAAAATCAAGTACAATAGAATTGAACCTTAGCTAATCGAACCTAAAATACAATTTCTTATCAAACAATTTCATATCAAATATTGTCAAAGAAATACGTTCTAATATTCCTAATGCTTACATTCGAAATTCTAGAAAAAATATGATTCCTACAAACCGCGCGGGGCGGACACGGGGGTGGCCTGAGGGCAGGTCCCCACACCCCCCCCCCCCCCCCAAAAAGAATTTTTTTTGAATTTTTTTTTTTATAATATGAAAGGAAAAAAAATCAACATTCATTTCAAACCAATGTTTTCTCAAGTTGACTTTTTTTTTTTTTTAATAATATGAAAGGAAATGAATCAACATTCATTTCAAACCAATGTTTTCTCTCGTCTGAGTCGCCTCTTCTCCTTTTCTCTCTTCTTCTTCATGGTAAAATTAAGGTTGTATATTGTTAAATGGATACGAGAATGGTTATGATTATACTGAATGACTGAACAAGAATAGTTAAAACTTCAAATCTCAATTATCTTTGTTTAAATGATTTATAGTTACTCTCAAAAAGTGAAAATTGCATTGCCAAAGTGAAAAGTCTGTCTCCACTCTAGCCATTTCAAGTTCAATCGCGACAAAGAATTCTAAGATCTGACCCAAGGAAAATGCTAGTAGGCAAGGCTTCCGTGAGCTATAGTGCTGAAACCAGTACTAAACGAAGTAATCAGTGTAAAATGATCGTATACTTGCATTAGATCAATGAATAGGAATAAAAGAATTCTTAGTTGAATTTATTTACGTTCTTGTAATGCATGAGATTCACGAGTGAAATTATCAATTGAAGTGACATTTTAAAGGAAATTTCAAGAGCCTTTTAGCCCAGGAAAATCTGGTCCAACTGAATGTAATCAGAACAAAGAGTTATGCAATATGATTGAACTTGAATGAGCAAGAATTGTTTCTCGAGTATTTGATGCATCGAAAATAAGTTTGGCTCTTACCATTTCCTAATCCCTTGTTGATTTACTTGTTGCATCTGTTAAATAAGTTTCAAAATTTAAGAAATGTACATATAAATTTGTGACTTGGATTCTATCAAAGTTTGTGTAGCTCTTGATGACCAAGATTGTATACTCAATTTCTTTATTGATTTGAATTACGAAACTATATTAAATTTTTCTCTATTTCTCACTTTAATTATGGAACGTTACCAAAATATGAGAACACGTAGAGAACAATTGTAATAAAATATCTCTTATTTTAATTTTTTGTCACTTTTTGAAAGTTTGATTGTGCCCCCCAATATAAAAAGTCTGCGTCCGCCCCCTGCCTACAAAGTCTAGCCCCATTCAAATAAAGAGAGAACTTTTAGGGTCCGTTTGATTGCAAACGTGAAAAATGGGTGGAAAGAAAATATTTTACAGGGAATTGAATTATTTAGAAATTGTTTTACTGGAAATTATAATTAATTGTGTTTGATTGGTATAATTTTTCATATGGAAAATGTTGAAAGTTTGGTATCCGTTTGACTTATTTTTTCTGAAAATTGTCCATTAAAGTGATAATTATTTTTTACCATTGAGTCTAGAATATGTTCCAATTACAAAAAAAATACCATACCGAAGACCATTCGTTTGGCTTCGTTTTGTATGAAAATTGTCAATAAAAGTGATAACTTTTTTTACTATTGTGTCTAGAATTTTTTCCAATTGACAAAAAAAAAAAAAAAAAGGCTGGAAAATCAATTTCCACCAAATTGGTGGAAATTTGTTTTCGACAAAACCAAGGAAAATGTGAGCCAAATCAAGAAAATTTTTTTCATGAAAAAAAAAGCATATCTAACAAAATAAAAGTGAAAGTTGAAATTTATTTTATATTTTTCATGAAAAATAATGATATATCAAACAGGCCATTAGATTTTTGTACGGGAGAAATAGATAATCTCCTCGAAAAGGAATTAACTAGTCCTGGTAGATTTTTATGGAGTTGTCACCTTTTACGTCAGCTAAAAAAGTTAGATACACAGAGGTGTCCCTTGACTTTTAATTACTACAAGCCCCTTTACCAAAGTTCTTCAATGGATTTGTTATCCTATTCTTCAGAAAAAAGACCTCAAAAATCGTCTCTGTAATTATTGTCATTTTTTTTAAAGAAAATTTATATTAAGTCAGGTTTCTGACAAATTTAAATTGCTAAATCTGATCGATACAAGACGTCATTCATTGTTCCTTTCGAATAATGGATTAGAATATTATGCTATTTGGATTAAAAAAAACGTTCATTCTAAAGAATCTGAAATCTCTTCCTTGTCTTTGCATTTTCAACCCTCAAGTTTTTCTCGTAATAGAAACTAATTGCATCACATTTAGGTTATGGTGGAATTTTAAAACAAAAACTCAATAATAAAGAAGAATTGGTAAGATACCATTCACGTGAATGGATAATTGTTCAAAAAGATATTATTTAACGATATAAAAGAGATTTTATCTATAGTGCTATTAATATAAAATTTCAAGATGATTTAATTAATAAATTTTTTTTTTGATAGTAGACTGTAAAGCTTCTAGAGAAATTTTGTTAAAAATTTGGCGTCGAAGTAAATTTTTACAAAATGACAAGCAATATTGTCCTTTGATTTTTCAATTGAATACAGTAAAAGTACTAAAAATGTTCTTACATATTTTTTGATAAGGAATTTTTTTTACGGGGACGAACCGAGAGAAAACCAAATGAACAAAAAATCTAGCGACTCATCTTCGCTTTCATAATCTAAAGATTCATATACGATGAATGTAAAGTTGAGTGCCCCTTCTCCAACCTCAAAAGAGTCCTAATGACCCTTGTTCGTCAGGAAACGACTCTCTTAACTGAATCACCATCAAAGACATTATCTTCTTACGGTCATGTTTGGTAAAAATTAAAATCATATTTTTAGTAGATTTTGATAAAAGTTGATGAAATGAGTGGTTGAAAATTTGTAAGTTCTATGAAAATATGTGGTTAAAATTAATTGTTAACTTTGACTTGAAATTTTAATCCAAACCAAACGGGGGCTAAAAAAACAAAGAATAGTTAATAAGTTTGAAATGTGAGAAAATCCCCTAATACCCTCAAACTTTCTCCAAACTGCTAGCCCAGAGTCAGTTTCTTCATATCAGACTAGGGGTGTGAGCGGTCTGATTTTACTGATTTTTGGCAGATTTTCAAACCAAACCATTTAAACTGACTTGTGAAAAACTCAAACCTGAACCAAACCATTTTGAACGGTTTGAAAAAAACTCAAACATAAACCTAACGGTTTGGTCCGCTTTTAAACCGTCGGTTTGGTCTGCTTTTAAACCGTCGGTTTAGTCGTATATTTTTTTACCTATCTACTTTTATGTCATTAATTCATTGAATTCAATATATATTTTTATCTTACTAGCAATAAATCTAAAACAACTAAATATATCTACTATAAATTTAAATACCAACAAAATCCAAGTGAAATCATAATAATATTTTTTTGTTCACCATTTTTAGGCTAAGACGTTACGATAACGTTACAATATAAGTCTAATAAACTGAATATAAGGTCCAAAACACCTATAAACTAAATATTTATTTGAAAGCATATAGTTCCATAATACAGTTACTGAGACATCAATAGGGCAACACCTTAAATGATAAATTTTATGCCTACTGGATCAAAATCCAAGACTTTAAATGGCTAACTGAATAGATATCATCATTATTAATTCAAAACACTTAAAGAAACAAATCAACAAAATATTTAAGCATACAATAAAACACAACAATTAAATTGATGCAAGTATAGTTGCCACTGGAGTCATTGTTAGTTTCTTTTAACTTATTAAACAGCTCATCCATATATCAAATTGCACATGAACACTTTTTAGCTTCTATTGATATATTTTATCATGCATAATTCAGTCAACAAACAATAGTATGTCCACACAAATAGAATAGAATCATGTACATAGTAAATAAACAATTTTCATCAAAGTGAATAAATTTATTTCACAATCATCCAATAGTTGAGAGAAATGCGAAATCCATATAATTTCAGATTTCTTACCTCAATTTGCTCAAAAAAAATATTGATCTGAAACTTTATTCATAGCAAATATTATCACCGAAGACCCAGGATCTCTTTGTCTCCGATTTGGTGTGGTGCTGGTAGCTCAAGGCTGTGTCGGGTGTTGGCTGAAATTCATTTGAATTTTGAAAGAGGAAAAGAGCTTTTGATGTATTAGGTCAGTCATGAGATTATTAGACAAAAATCAAGATTATTGGGTAATAATATTATATATGTAATAGAAAATTAGAAATTGACAAAAATACCAACACATGACAAAACTATTGAATTTTACATATTTGAATTTTTCAGAATTTTCATTTTTCTATTTTTATATTTTTTTTTGCCGATCGGATTTGGTTTTAAATCGCAATTAAAATTTTCAAATCTATATCAAACCGTTTTTGACCGATTTAGTTTGGTTCAAAACCATTTCGTTGATGGGTCCACGTGGCACCAAACCGACGATTTCTAAAATACGGTTTCAGTTCGATTCTTTGATTTGACGATTTTTGCTTACATCCCTATATCAGACTAACTTTTTCGTATCAATAAAAATCAACTACCGATTAGTTATTTTCTCAAAGATAAATTCAAGACAACCGTTCTTGTAGAAAATAAATTCAAAGCTTCTCTTTTCTTTCTCTTTTTTTTTCAAAAAAATTTAAAGAAAAATCTTTCCTCCATCTTTCTCCTTTCATTCCTGATAATCTCCTCAAAACTAGAAAGTTTTATGAGTTTATTCTAGTATATATTGATTCGATTGAAATTATTCATAGACCTAATCTTGAAAATCCACATTTCTCAAAAGTGAAAATCCTCAATGTCCTCACACTTTCGGAGTGGGGTGGAAATTTCCTATCAGAAACTGAAATTTTCAAAATCTTATATTCTAGAATTTTTCTCTTATAGAGATTATGCATTTTATTTACGTAGTTCTACACATTCTTGGTTCATACTTTTTGATAGAAATTGTACTAAAGCGTTTCCTAAATAGTTTCATGATTGGTGGTTCTTTCTTGGTCATCGAAAATATTCTTCCAGAAGAAATAAAAAATGTATAAAAATCTACAATTTGAAATAGAATATTTACGATGAAAGCCCTTTATTCTGTTTCTCCAGACAATTCAATATTTTTTTGGGATTTTTTCATCAATGCTAAAGTTGCTCAATTTACTCTGAAAACCTTAATCAAGAGATTCAAGATCAAATGGTGGGAAAATAGTTATATCTAGCCCCTGTTTGGCCTGCATTACTTTGAGGAAAAAATGAAGAATTTTACCCTTTTTTTCAACTTATTGGGCCCCACTATCTCACATGCTGGTCAAATATTTCGACGGCCCCACTGTTCAACGGTAATAATTTTTCTAGAAATGGGCAAATAATGCAGGACAAACAGGGCCCCAGTGTCAGTTCTTAAGCCGTTCTACAGTGAATTTCTCGTCAACAAATAATTTCGCAGCGACAACTTTCTCTGATGCAACTAGAGAAAATTTTTAATTTCCTCATTGAAAACAACAACTAATGGAAACTCTAGCTCAGTTCAAATTCTCAGGATATTGCAAACGGTTTTGCTACTGATACATCAAGGTGTACATCGGTGTGTACATCACACTCACATGGGGGTGAGACCCGTTTGAATAAAAAAATATTTTATACAAGTGGGTCCCATTTTCATGTGAGTGTGATGTACACCTTAATGTACAATTCTTGATGTACAAGTAGCATTTTTGTATTGCAAAAGTTATTAGCAGTCCTTCCTTAACAGATAGCACCACAGGTTCAGATGAAGACAATGAAGTCTCAACCTATTTTGACTTTGAATGTTCATTTCAACTTAAAGCTCAACTACAAGAAAGTTTCTTTCGATGAATTATTTCTAACAGTAGAAACTAGAAAGGACTCCTCTTCGAAATGATTCGAGCATCTTTCGGTGGAAGTGACTCCTTGGTCAAGATAATTTAAAAATTGTGTCTAGATAAAAAAATGTGATAAGAATTATACATTTGATTAATTATGCAAACTCCTTTGCTGATTCTCGAACTTGAATGATCACAATCTGCAATTCAAGCTATCCAATTGTCCAGTCTCCAACGGTAATCTACACAGAGAACAAGAATGACCACTAAACTTTTCTTTTTTTGTGCTAACAAGAATAATGAATTATTCCATACAGTTTTCAAACGCTAATCGTCTATTAATAGAAGTCCAAGTGGGCTTGACCATTTTAAACATAACTCAATCCAATATTTAATTAATCAAATTAACTAAATCCGATCTATGAATTAATTAATCCAATTGGTAAATTCGGATATATTAATAAGCAACTCAATAAATTAATTATCTAACACTTGTCAATTAATTAATTAATTGGTAAATCTCATTCTTCTGGTTCTCTTTTGTGTATGACCCATTAAACTCCCGATCACGATACCTAACGACGTGCATTATTATTTAATATAATCAAATTTATAAATTTAAACAGCCCTTTTAATTTAACACTAATTCACATTCGTCTTCCCAGATTGACATCTAGTAATGTGTTAGGGCAATACATGTAACGAAAAATGTCACGTGGTGTGACAAAATCAAACTTGTTCGTTTACCGTGAAATTATAATCATTTCATCAATATGATCCGATCAATTATGAGATATGGATATGTGTTAATCTCAATTATCGATCATATCTTTTATTCCATTGTTAAATCAATGTAAGTCGAAAATTCATTTTCAACTTATGAGTTCACGTTGGCCAAAAATTTCATTATCAACTTAACTGGATAAAATGTAGATCACAATCTCTCACTATCTAAAAGTGACGAATTCTCTATTGATCATTCACAATCTTCATATGATTCTGACATACCTGAACGATGCTGTATTGGCTACCCTTGGCAGAGCAACATACAATATCACCAAAGTATGACTGTTCTCATATAAGACACTATGATGATATCAAGTCAAAGGACCAATTTCACTACCGAACTTTAGAGATTAACCACTGACACTCAGATAGTTATTCATGTGGAATCTCCGAGCGGGTTTCCACTGTTTTGTTCTATAACAAAAAATTCATGTGTCCATTCAAATGTCACCACACTTTAACTTGTGAGATCAGCTACTTACTTTACAAGTAAGAAATGCCACACATGATGGTCTAACGTTATCCGTATCTGGTTATTACATACGACCACCAACAATTTAAGATTTAATCATGTGTATCTCACAATCACAACTCCTTGTGATTAACAAATCACTAAAACTTGAATCCACAAATTCTATTATTTAATTTTTTAGAATATTAATTTAATTAAATAATAGATATTGCCATAAATACGCATCGATTATATATATATATATATATATATTAAAAGTGTTTATATCCAAAATTGATTGGACCTAGTGCATAACACCAGGGGCGAATCTAGGAATAAAGTTCAGCACGGGCGGCCAACGGTTGTTGATGGTCGTGAGCCTGAACATGACCACAATTTGTTTGCTTCGGCTTACCGCAAGGATTTTTGGAAGATCGATCATTTTTGTGTGATGGGGATATTGAATTCTTCATTTTTCACATTAGTTTAGATAATAAATGGCTTGAGTCATAGCGTAGATAAAAATTAAATTTTATCAACTTAAATTAATGCCTCTAATTGGTTTAGATAAGAATTAGATTTTTAGTAAATTTTAATTAAAAAAAATTGTTCATCATTTTTGCTACAATTTCTGCCAAGTTTTTGAAAGAAATGTCATTTTTTGTGTGATGGGAATCTTGAATTCATCATTTTCACACGAGTTTAGATAATAAATGAGGTAATTGTAAATTATAGCGTAGATAAAAATTAAATTTTACCAACTTAAATTAACGTATCTAATTGGTTTAGATAAGTATCAATTTTTTAACTTTGACTTATATTTTAAGTATGTGATTAAAATTAATTATTAACTTTGACTTATATTTTAATTATTTTTTTAGATGAATCAAATGTTCACGCCATATTTTTTTAATATAATTGCGCCATGTTTTAAGTACACTGAGGTTCATCACCTTTATATATTATCATGTTTATGTCAATTACTTTTTATATTTGATTCTTATTTTTAATCTTTCATTAATTGACACATTTTTTTACTGATAGTAAAAATAATTATTTTCCCTCATATTTTCCAATAAACGAAAAATAAATTAAAATTAAATATTGCAACTAAATATTTTAAAACACAATAAACAGCATTTTTAGACAAAATCGTCACTAAGGACAATTTTTTAATTGACATTGTGGTTGAGTTTTGTATAAGGAACTCAATACATTATGTTATAAAATTAATGGCATTCAGTATTCACTAAATGACATGTGGTCAAGTTTTTTATAATTCAACAGAAGAGCTTAGGTTCGAATCTTTATAAATACAATTGAATTAAAGTCCCTAAAACCTAACATATATTATTTTGTTAATTTTAGTGCCAAACATGAGGAGTGCCATTAAGGTTTCAACATTTTGCTCGAGCTGTTTGGAGAATAAAAATTAAAGTCGCTCTCGTTTGACATCTCTAATATAGTAATATCTACTCCACTTCAGTTTTTTTCTACAGAACGGGCCACATGCGTGTTAGAGGCTGTCCAGAATACCCCAAGTAAATTTCACGAAAATGCCCTTCTCCCACTTTTTTTTTTTTTACTTTTTTTGCCCTCCCCCACTTTAACACACAACCACCCACTTTTGGTCCCATTTCATCCGGTTAATTCTCAAGGGCAGAAGTGGAAAGAATACATTCAAACAAATTAGAAAATGCATGCATATGGAATTGTCAGGATGTTGTCCTGACCTGCAAACGGGGGCCACCAATTTGCAAAAACAAGGGAAAAATAAAGCTAAAAACTGGGGGCCAAACACACGGTGAATTTGTTGGGAAGGGAATCGAACCCAAAACCTCCAACATAAGCATGTAAGTACCGACCAATTGAGCTACAAGATATGTTTGAAACTAAAATGAATTTCAGTAATATAATCTAAAATTTTAATCTATTGTCAACAAAAAAAAAATTGCTCCCGGCGGATCCAGCACGGGCGGCCGCGGGGGCTGGCCAGGTGCTGGATCCGCCCCTGCATAACACTTACAAATTACAACAACTACAAGAAGAGATAAGATAATTTAAGAAGGGGAAATTATATCCCCATAATATAAATAAATTATAATCCCCATAATATTTTATGCTTTTTATTTACATTATAATGTGTTCCTACTTCCTTATTTATATTTTTATTTACTATAAGAATATTATTGACCAAGAAATGATATTTTTATAGTGGAAGTTTGAGCTCAATTTACAATACGAATTTATATGATTTACACGACGTTTTAATTAGAGTATTATACAATGGAAGAACACAAGCTCATATTATTGCTTCTTGACTTAAATAGTATAAATTCTGAAAAGGAAATCTAAATTATTGAATTGGTGCATCCATTTAATTTGTAAGCTTAGGCATGTGTCTTTTATACATTTATTTGGGTTTTCTTTATTAGGAATTAATTTTTTGTACATTCCAAATGTTTAGAGTTGAGTTCTATTTCATTTTTGTTCTGTTTGTGTTTGTAGGAGGACTTCCACTTGGAGCACACTAGGACATTATACCCAATTCGTTCATTCTTTCTTCCTTATAATGTCTATTGAAAAAGAAGTTCTAAAACAAATTGATTGTAATAATATAATTGTGATTTTCCATTTAAAAAAAAAATAGAGTAATAAATTTAATTTAGACACTTGAAAGCTTTAGATAATGTAGTTAACAAAATGTAGGATTTTATTAATATCAACCTTGAGAAACTGCTTTTTATAAATGTAACAGTAACTAATATAGTCAACAATATTCTACAAGCAATCCATTCATTTAAAAAATAACATTTTATCATTTTAATATAATTTAACACTTCAACCACCTTTTTTTTTTTTTTTTTTATCTCTTCTAACAAATAATATTTCACAATTTGCAGTTCAAAAAAATTACTCTTGTCCATAATATTAGAATGTTTGTCGTGTTTGAAAAATTCTTTCAAATTTACACCAACACTTCAAAACATAATCATCTGTAGTCTTCAATTTTTTGTTTTGAAAATCCAAAATTATTTTCATACTTTTGAAAATTTTCAAATCTTAATTTAAGTGAATAAAGAACACAATCAACTATATACTCCATCTGTCTCATTTGTATAGGTTGACCTTCCTTATTTCCTTGTCACAATTATATAATCATATTTCTTTATTGAGAATATTTTATTTTGTTATTTTACTAATATACCTTTATTTAATTTGTTTAACTATATCAATTTGAGAATTGAAAATTAAATCATTTAGTTTCTTTACTTCTATCAACAATAATTTACTATTAGTTGTTAATAAATTAAATAAGAGTAAATTATGAAAGTTTTTGGCGAAAATTATTTTTACAATAACATTAAATAAGATTTCTTAATCCTCGTGAAAAAATTGGTCGTCCATATAAATGAGACGAAAGGAGTATAAAAATTCTTCGGCTAATATAAATGATCTCATTATTGAAATTTTCATAGAAGTTTTTCTATATGTTTCGAAATCAAGATTCTTCAAATCAAGAAATTTCTCTAGCAGTAATCTTGCTAGATGCAAATCAAGTTTTTCTATATGTTTCAAAAAATAAAATAAGCGTTTTCAAGATAAATTTTTAGCATTTCTATATATTTTAAGGTCATCGCATGTATTAATCAAGTGTTCCAAAGTGACTTTATTTCAGTGCTTAGAATCTTATTAATTTAATATTTTCAACTTGACTTTCTCAACATATTTATGATAGTGGCTTGAGTGTCGCACCTTTCAGATTATCTTGAAAAAATATTTATCACTTCGTAGAAAATGAAAAAAATGTATTTATATGCATTGTACAATTCGTAAAATAGATTTAACATTTATACAAGAATTTGCCATATCACATAATGCAAGATTAAGGCCTTGACAACGATATCTTATGTAAAATGTCACTGAATTTACTTCTAGTACTCTTTTCTGCGAAAAAGTGTGCTTCCATTTCATATTAAAATCATTGTTATACATGTGAACTCTTAAATCACTAATATAAGTTCAATTGTTTTGTATGTATAAATGTGGAAATTACATGGACCCAGAGATTTGAAGATTCCATTTCATAAATTATAGATTATGTTTTTAATTTCAAAAGTCAGATGTTTTTGTAAATAATTAATAAATATAAAATAAATATTTTTCTATCTACGAATACTGCATGTTTTTGGAGAGAGAGAAAATAATACTTATCAAACCGGAGAGAGAAAAAAACATAAATATCCAAAATTAACTCCATAATTACATCAGAGTTGAAGAAACCCTCTCACGTTAAACCTCATGTTCTTCCACAACTCCACATTTGTCTTCACCCTAAAGCATCAAATTTTAGTAAAAATAATTCTTCATTATTATCATTCTATACTCATATTCCGATTTCAATATATTCTATACACGGTTTTCACAGTTGCTAAGTTTTTCCTTCGAGAACAACCAGCTGTAAAGATTGTTTTAACAAGGAGCAATGATCAAAAATCTAGTGTGAAGATTGGTGAGAAATCTAGAAGAAAATCAGAGAAAAACAAAAAGGCACAAAGGTGTACAAGGTTTCGAAGCCCGAAAAAACTCTCAAAACCCCCTAAAATGCGAAAACATAGTTCTCAAAAGGTAAATTGGGCAATATGTATATGAAATTTGTTGAGTGTTTATGGTTTGAGTAGTCACAAATTTTTAGAATTTGTAATATCAATTTTCCAAAAATGTGATTTGAGGGATTGTGGCCTACTTTTGGGTGAAGTGAACTCACATTATATAATCTATGAAATATATGTACAATCAGACCTATGTAATTTTTATGAACGTTTTGGTGTCTTTTGTGACAAGTCGTGTCTTGTGACTTATGGTCGGATTATGACCAAATTTATGAGTAGAAACACATTTTAGGTGTTTTATATGACCCATTATGTGTTTGTGATAAATCATGTGGTTGTAATATGACTATCTTTGCATGTAATATGTGCTCTTAATTATATGTGACTTGTGTAGAGTATGTGATTAAATAGTTGTATGTGACTTACGTGTTGTGTGACATGAATGTATGTACAAGTATCAAATATTGATATATGTTTGTTACTTTTTTATCTATTGGAGGAATGGGAGTATATTATACCAAAAGTTTTATGGTTTTTCTGTAAAATTACTGCAAATGAGCTAGGCTGGATATATCTGTATTTTGTAGTATATTCTATATGATAATTGATGAAACTGTCGTTCTATATGATAATTGTGTTATGGTTTACAACTCATATTCTTGCACTCATGGGTCATGTGTTGAAGTCACATGACATTGTGTATAGGTTACAGAATTGTAATTTGATGTCACAGATAATTAATGTATAGTCACAGTTCATTTTTCTCACGTCACACATCAAGTATTAATGCATGCATGTTACATATTATTTTCAAGTCATGGTTCAAGTCACATATCAAGTATTGTTTCCAGGTCACAGATTATACTCTTGTACTCACAGGTCACAATTCATTAGTCACGAGTCATTTGTGAAAGTCAAATGAGATTGTGTGTAGGTCACATAACTATAATTTGATGTCACGGGCCAATTTTTTTAGAAGTTATATATACGTTATTGACTCCATATCACAGATCATTAATTTATAGTCATCGTTAATTATTCTCACGTCACGCATCAAGTATTAATGTATACATGTTACATATTATTTTTAAGTCATGGTTCAAGTCATAGAACGAGTCACAAACAACAGAATATTGTAAATAAGTCACATATCAATATTATAGAGATCAAAAAATAAAGATTCATGTCCAGAATAAATATTAGCCTTCACATGTGATTTGTCGTTACGTTGTACATTGATACTAGGGCACATCTTTATTTTTACATGTCACATATACATATACATATACATACACATTTTCATAGTTCACTTGTCTTGTTAAATAGATAACATGTAACTGGTTTCAATTCATTCACTCATTCGCACAATTTACATATATACATCTAAAATCATATTTTAAAGGAATGTTGTTTGAATAAATAACATGTATAGTTACCTGAAATGCCAAACATTATCAATATATAATGATTGAAATAATAAAAAGAACATTGAAAATAAAATTGATAACTACGGACAATCTGTATCATCAGTTGACATCGTATTATTTGAATTATAAATATTTTTTGGTTTGATTTAACGGAACCAAACTGTTGCATGTCATTCGGTTGTGACAATTGTCATCACAACGTTCACATTTGACAGTGATTTTTCCATTTCTACAAGTTTTCACAAAAAAAATGTCACTTAGCAATACCAATGTAATTTAGGATTAATGCAAGTCACATAATCACATTACATTCCACATAATGATTAATGCATGTAACACTACGTTCGTAAAAAATGCCTCAGATTTGTATTACAAATCATACGATTAAGACTGCCAGTCACTATCATTTTATACAATATCTTCAATCAAATAGTTTAGATGTAAGTCATATTATAAATTCAGGATCACTTAAATTGAATACAGGTCACTTTAACTTACTATTTTCAAAAATTCAACATCATGTGGATTTTTGAATGCATGAACTCTTCGAACATCACAATTACAAATAAAATTCACATGGAATCCAAGTTACAAACATAAATTGGATAAAATTTCGGAATCCAATGTAATTCAAGATTATTGTAGGTCATAGAGTTACATCAAAATTCACAATTACAAACATAAAATTCACATAGAATCTAATGTAATTCAAGATTAATGCAGGTTACATGGTCACATAATGAAGTAATGCATGAAATGCTACCTTTGTAGAAATGTCACATCAAGAAATATAGAGATCACAATTGTGTAATAAAAGTCACATGAATAAGACTATTGGTCAGCATAATTTTATACAATATCTTTAATCAAATGGTTTAGATGTAAATTACAATATAAATTTAGGATCACATATACTGAACACAGGTAATCTAAACTTGCGCATTTCCAAAAATTCAACATCATGTGCAAACGATCAATTACACGAGCTCTTCAACCACAACAATTACAACTAAAATTCACATAAATTCCAAGTTACAAACATGAATATCAGACACAAAGCATGACATACCTAGATAGTAATTCAATTAATCAATGTAGCAATTTTTTCTTCAAACATCAATATATATTGACTTGGGATGATATTCTTCAATCCCCTGATGTGAAATCTCTAACTAATATCAATTTTGGCGATACCGACGACGGTAGATTATAGCTAGATACATTTATGATGATTTTGTCTCATTTTGCATGAATTATTGTGCCATGTAGGGATGTAAATATGTATTTTGGGGACTCCGGTCATACATACATACATACATACATACATACATACATACATACATACATACATACATATATATATATATATATATATATATATATATACAGAAATGATCTAATGAGCACCGGTGCTCATCTTATTCTAAGCACCGATGAGTTGGCACATTAATTCATTGGTGGATAAAGATTTTGTGAGTTCCAATCCACCAATGAATTAATGTGCCAACTCATTGGTGTTTAGGATAAGATGAGCACCGGTGCTCATTAGATCATTTCTGTATATATATATATATATATATATATATATATATATATATATATATATATATATATATATATATAAAATGAAAACCAAAACCTTATATTTATGGGGGCAGGATTATGGATACAATGGTAATAATTTCTAGAGCTGCGGGATACAATTATCATTTACAAATAAAATTACCATTTACAACACTCCCTATTGAATGACACATTACAAAATATATGCCTCGTGAAAACCTTGCTTGATAAAAATTTAATTGGACAACAAACCAAACGAAAGAAAAGAGCACAGTTATTTTGAAGTATTAAATATAAACGTTACCTCATTAAAATCTTGCTAGAAAAACTCAGTGGGATAAAACCTAAGTGAAGGAAAGAGTACAGCTACTCCCATTGATATTGATCACTGAAAATCATTAAGTCGATGCATTCCAATCTTGTGAACCAATTTCTTGAATGTAGATGTTGGTAGCGCTTTTGTAAATAACTTGGCTACATTGTTACTTTAGCAAATTTGTTGAACATTGATATCGACATTCTGTTGAAATTCAGTATGAAAGAATTTTGAAAAAATATCATTCGTCCTATCACCTTTGATATAACCTTCTTTGAGTTGTGCAATACTAGTAGAGCAATGCTACACTTGCCAAAAATGGTTGACAAATACTTTGACTGAACACTCATAATAGGGGTATGACCCACATTTTTTTGAAATTTTTATTCACGCGGGCCCACACGCATGTGAGAGGTCAAATTCGTTGTCATCCATTTTTGGTACTAATGGAAAAACCCATATTAATAGCATTGTCCTCATACAAAATTATTGGACTATCTTTTGTTGAAATTAATCTGCAGGATACTTGGATATGATGGGTCATATTCCTCTACCATACACATTCTCGGCCTGCTTCATAGATTGTAATAATTTCAGAATAATTTGAGGATGTTGCTATTAGGGGTGGGCAAAACCCAAACCAAACCGATCAAACCGACCGACCCGACCCAAACCGACCGGTTTGGGTCGATTTTTTCATTTTTTCAGTCGGGTTTCGGGTTTCGGGTGGGACAATCGGGTCGGGTTGGGTCGGGTCACGGGTTAGCGACCCAAACCCGACCCAACCCAACCCGACCCGAACCCCATAAAAAAAAAAAAAAAAAAAAAAGGCAAAACACGATTTCTTCGAACAAAAACCTAATTTTAGAGCAGCCAAGTCCCAGACCCAGAAAGAAGCTGCTCTAGGCTCTGTCTCCTCTCTCCGTCTCCACTCTCGCTCTCGCTCTCGCTCAAGCGTGCCACATCCCAGCCTAGCCACTAGCCAGCCCAGCTATCTACTCTCGGCAATAGGCCTCACCGCCGAGCAAGTGTTTTGTATTTAAGGCAGCTTTAACTTCGAGTAGATCCATGTGTTTTGGGTTCCTCGAATTTTTTATCTTTTAGATGATGAAGGTCATCACATAGGCACTTAATGGTGTTTAAATGGGAGAAGAAAGTGATATGATTTGAATATTGTTTTACATAAATATTTTTAATATCAATTTCTTTCGAATATTCTGTCGGTGATTTGCTGAGGTTTCTCCTGCCATCAACCTTCAATAATCTTAATTTTCACTTATTGTCTGTGGAGTGTGGAGCATTTAAATTGGAAAATGTGAATCAGTTGGGATTAAGATGGGGTACCCGGATGTGCACAATTGACAACTGAATATGGTGATTTGCTGCTCAATTGTGGTACTTCGATAAAATTGTAAGCGAATTTGAAAAGTGTTAAATGGAATTGTAAATTTGAAGATGAAATGCAAGAGCTCAATGAATGCATGTCCAAATGTAAAATTTCATGTCTGATTGAGGGATAATTTGCTATTGTGGTTGTTTCATAGTGATAATTTGCTATTGTGGTTTGTTTTAACTTTTAATGAAATGTGTAATCGTTTTTGTTTAATTATTTTCATGAATATTTGTTGTTGTTTAACTATTTTATTTTTCAAGTTTATTAACATTGGATGGCTAATGGTTATATACTTATATTAATGTTATTTTACATCAACAAATTTGACGATTTTAATTTTTGTGCAACAAATTTTTCTCAAACCGACCAACCCGACCCAACCCGACCGATACATAATTGGGTTGGGTTGGGTTGGGTTTCAACATTTACATGGGTTGGGTTGGGTTGGATTTCTAACAAACCGACAATGTTGGGTTGGGTTTGGGTTGGGGTAAAAACCGACCCAACCCAACCCACGCCCACCCCTAGTTGCTATTAATAATTGTTTCATAGATCTCCTTGATATTGATGTTCCTCCATGTGTAAATACGTATCATATTTATGTTTTAGCTTTATGTGGTTCATAGAGATAACTTGCATTTGCATATCCCACTAAAATATATTCCTACTTTTGAGAATAAAATAATCAAAAATCAATAGTACCTAGTAATGAAAAAAATGTTTAATACCATTCCAATATCTTTATGTTGGTGTATAGTTATATCTTGCAATGAAATTTATAGAAAAACTATGTCGTATCAAGTACAATTTGTAAGATAAGTTAATACTCCAATTGCACTAAGATATAGTACTTCAGACCAAAAACATTTTCTCCATTTTCAAGTGCACAAAAATGAAAATTTTTTATATCAAGTGATCAAACAACCATATGTGATGTCAATGAATGTGCATTATCTATATAAATGTTCAATCTGCAACCCGAGACAAAATTTGATTTTTCCCAAATCTTTCATTTTAAATTTATTTTTCAAATAATTTGCAGTTTTGTTGAGCTCTTCAAAAGTTCCAGTTAAATTTAAATCAACAAAAAATGCTACAATTGCAAATTCAATATTTGTTTTATTTATGAAAACACATGGAAAGACATCGTTATTTTTATAGTATTCCTTCAGCAAATATTTGCAGAAGCAATTATACCACATGGTCCTTTTCTTGTACTTTTCTTTTTTGAGGTACATAGTCTTTTGAATCGACTAGTCGACCACGTTTCTGACGTGTTTGAGATTCATTTGCTACAACAAATTGTTCTATAAGGACATCAATTTTTTTTTGGAATACTTTCTACTAGTATAAATGGTTTTGTCACATTTCTTGTATCAACAAATACATCTGATAATTTATTTGTAACTCTTTGCAAATGAATGATTTTTTCAACATCTTCGTCACATTGATTGCTGTGGATTAAAATGAGATAGAATTGTTTCATTCCAAAAAAATTTACTTTATTTATAAGGATATAGTTTTTCCTCTCCTAAAGTTAAGAAAGTAATTTTATCAAAATTGCAATCTTAAAAACGTGCAGTAAATAAATCACCTGTTAAAGTTTCAAGATACCTAATAATAGATGATTGAATGAGGACTTGAAAAGCACAAAATAAAAAAAAAAAAAATCCCGCAGGTGAGAAATATTAGGTTCTTGACCAAATGCCAGTTGTGAAGGTGAATACTGATAATATGTAGTTGGTCTGATATGAACCAATGATGCAGCATGTAATTGGACATGACCCCAAATAAGAGCTGGGAGTTTTATTTCATAAGTAATGGCATAGAATAAGTTGAGACGCTTAATAAATGACTCTGCTAAAACATTTTGTGTAAAGACAAGCACAACCGAATGTTCAATAACAATCACAATTGACATAAAATAATCATCGAATGCTTGTGATTTAAATTCACTGGCATTGCCAAGTCGAATAGCCTTTATTAAGTAATCTGGAAATCGTGCTTGTAATTTTATGATTGAACAAATAGTCTATCAAAAGTTACATTCCAAGTGGAAAGTAGGCTAACATATGACCATCTAGTAGAAAATCAATTAATACTATAAAATAACGAAATGGTCAATATGGTAGGTGTTGACACACACATATATATCTCCATTAATCATTTTCAAAAAAATTGGAGATTCAATATTGACTTTTGAAGCCGAAGGTGGAATAACTGACTTGCCTTGCGAACAAGTTACAGATGGATAATTATTAGGTAAAAGAATTTTCTAATTCTTTAAAATATGTCAATGTGAGTTGTTTATTATTCGATACATCATTATAACTCCTGAATGTCTAAGTCGACAATGTCCAAGTATTAAATTTTTTGAATCAACGAACTTCTGGTTCGTGATAATATTTGATTAGAACATTTTTATGCATTTATAATACATGCCAAATGGGAGTGGATGACGTTTGTCTTTTATCTGCTTTTGATCAGATATAAAAGAAATTATGCAAAGATATTCAACATTATTTTCTGACATTGTCTAATTGTGATATCTCTTGCAGCAGATATTTTTAAAACTAAACAAATTTCTTTTGGATTTTCTAGAATAAAGTATATTGTAAATATTTAATTTTGTATTATTTGGTAAAATAATACAAGCTCTTTTGGAGTTTTCAACAATATTCGATGCACCTGATATCGCATTAACATTATTTTCTGCTAACGTTAAGTCCAATTTATATTCAAGAATAGTATGTATAGTTGCACTATCAATCACGCAAGTATCTTAACAATCCATTATGAATCTCTAATAAAACTGATATGTTTAAAAAAAAAATTGAATTTCAATTTAATAGAGTAAACGTAAGTATAATTCAATATTACAAAATTAATAATGCAAAATAAAGTTTCAATTTTTTTGCGAAAAGTAAAAACATATTTCAATATGAATTTCTAAAACGAAAGTATTAGAAAGTAAATTAATATATATCTTCCATCACACCACCGACAATCAAATGGACAATTTTTCATTTGGATCAACAAAGAAATCGGAGACATCAAAATGAGTTACATCAATTGGATTATTATAATCAGTAAAATTTGTTTCCACTTTTTCCTTTCAGTTGATTGATGTTTAGTAGAGATTCACAAAGTGTTTTGCCGTACTATAGGTACGTGTCAAATGTCATTTCATTCCACATCTAAAACACTTTTCTTCATGCTTTTTTTGGATTTTCCAATTTCTTTTGCTTTGTACTTTTTGAAATTATTGCCTTATTGCTGATAATTTTGTCGATTACTTCTCCATGATTTATTTCACGTGCATGTCCATGTCCGCGTCCACGTCAAAATCCGTGTCCACGCCCATGTCCAATTCCTTGTCCACGTTCACGTCCTTGTCTTGATATTGTATTTGTTTCAAGTAATGCAGTACCATTTGCTTCAGGCAATAGTACGAACTGCTGGACGTAACTCATGATTTTTCATCAGTAGTTCATTATCTTGTTCAGCCACAAGATATGAGTTGAGTACCTTTTGAAATCTCGCTCACGATATTATTGCTTTATGAGCACATTCGAGGTGTAAAAGGTGGAAAACATTTTCTCCATCTTCATAAGTGATTTTTTCTCTACATAAGGTCAATTTTGAACATATTATTTACAATTTAGAATTGTACTCACTGAGAGTTTAGAAATCCCGCAAAAGAAGGTGCATAGACTCATATTGGACTTTGGGAAGGACTATAGTCCTCTGATGATCAAATATTTTAGTTAATTTTTTCCAAAAAACTCATGGATCTTTCATAATGAGATATTCAATTTTCAATCTATCATAAAAATTATGACGAAGAAATATGGGTGCTTTTGCACAATCCTGTAGGGATTTTTTGTTTCATTCTTTTGTTGTCTCTTTCAAATCTTTTGGGACAAGATGGATATCAACATCGAGTACCCATGACAAATAGTTTTTGCCTGATATATCAAGTGCAGCAAACTTAAGTTTTGTGATGTTTACTATTTGATTAACTACATAATAAAGCAAGAAGAAATACAATTAGTTTTGAAGTATATGATTAAAAATCAAGTAGTCAATATTAACATGACATAAGTTACGTATTTTCCTTCAGGGATAAACACTAATTTAAAATAATATGTTCTTTGAAACATGCGCTATTTCGAGAGCATATTGTATTTTACCATTATTTTTTTAAAAATAGTATGTCAATATTCTTCTGAAATATTGGAAATTATAATTTATGCTCTTCAAGAGCAAGTAACATTCTTCACGAATATTAATTTATAATGTTGTGTTACTTTAGGAACAAGAATAAATTATTTATAGCAAACAAATATAATATTATATAATGTACACATTAAATACATTAAATAATCACATATAGATTAGAACTGTTATAACGTAATCACGCAATTTATATATAATTGGGACAAAATATAAATCGTATATGACAAGAATTTGATATACTACGCACGTAAAAATAGAGAAAAAAACAATTACATGGTAGTTGCGTTCTTAGAGAGAGAAAGTATGTGTGGGGAGAGAGAGAGAGAGAGAGAGAGAGAGAGAGAGAGAGAGAGTATATATTGGTTTAGTGATTAATAATCCTAATTGTCATTAACATATAACCTGCACGAATTTTCCAACAAATAAAATAAGTATGCAGTCAAGTTTTTCTTATTTCCATGAGGGCGGCGATACATAAATAATATGATATATAAAAAAGAATTTGCAAAATTGATATTGACAACATACATGCATGAAAAGTTACTAGTACCTTCTAAATAATTCACTCTGATTTTCAGAGAATCGTGCTGATAACGTATTGTGAAAATAGAGAAAAAAGGAATAGAAAATAAAAGTCAATAGATTTGTGTGTATTATAATTAGAACTAAAGTCTTATATTTATAAGGCAGGATTAAGGATACAATCGTAATAATTTCTAGGGCTGCATGATTGCAATTGCCATTCACTCATAAACTTATATATATATATATATATATATATATATATATATATATATATATATATATATATATATATATATATATATATATCAGAAATGATCTAATGAGCACCGGTGCTCATCTTATTCTAAGCACCGATGAGTTGGCACATTAATTCATTGGTGGATAAAGATTTTGTGAGTTCCAATCCACCAATGAGTTTTGAAATTACGAACTTATTATCTCAAATCTGAAATGGATTATAGTTAATGTCTGAATGATGAATGTTTTTCCTATAATACTTCACAAAAGAGTTTTTGCCATGAAGTATCATCTACTTTTAAGGAATACAAAAAAAATTCTTCTACAATAATTGGGATTACTAAGACATCCACATTATTAAGATTTAAATACTTATACAAAATAAAGACTCTTAACTAACGTAACATTTACGTTTTAATTATATATTAATATATTTGCTAATTGGACATCTGAGTTGGATTGGTTGACTGTATTTGAATTTTATTTTGTTTGTAACTTTTTATGAAGTTAATATATAATAAACTTTTTTGGGGTCCTCGCAAAAGTGGGGCCTTAGGCGATCGCGTATCTCACCTATAGTTGGGCCACCATGGGAACGAAGTGTAGTGTCCGCACCAACGGGCTATTTCTGATAAAACCAAACAATGCCCGCTGGTGGAGATGCCCTCACTCTGAAATAAATACGGTCCCGAAGAATTATAATTTATAATGCGCAATTTTAAGGGTATTTTCGATATTTCGATTTGAGGCACAAGGTCCTAGATTTTGAGAAAATCTACATATTCCTTTAATCTAGGAGATCAGAGGATAACTTTGGAGAAAAAAACACTCTCTCTCAAGAAAGAGGACATAAACTGTTTTCTTTACTCTCTTTCCTTCTCTCCATTTTTTTTTTTTTGGATTTCAAGGAAGAAGGAGAATTGTGAAGGCCTATTGAAGAGATTCAAAGATCAAAATTTATTCGTATTTTCTTATATTCTCTATGGTCGGAGTAATATATTCTATATGAAAGATGTGTTCTTCTAAATCAATTAAGCTCAGCTAAATTTCTTAACACTGGGATGATGATGAAAAATCTCATTTTTGAAACTTTAATCATAAATTCTTGTTTTGACTCTTAAGTTTTTTGTTTAATTTAAATAATCCAAATATTGTCTTATTATCTTCAATTGCTTGATCAGCAATTAAATTTAAAATTTGACTTATTTTGCTTTTGGAAAGTTGAACGTGGATTTAGTACATTGTTGCAATTACCATAAAGTCCAAAAGCGGATATGAATATACCCCTATGCTTTTTGTGGTCGTTAATTGAATATTCTAAGTTTTTACGCATTTTTTGCATAATCGCATCTTTCTTAGGATAATATAAAAATTGGTTCAATTCCATTCAAGAGAAATTATTGAACAAATTAGAAATATCAATAATCAAATAAAAGAATTCAGGTTAATGTGTTAAGAGCGTGAACTTCAAAATCCTAGTTTCATTACCCATTTGAGTTTTTCTCCCAACTTGTTAATGACTTTCTATAGCAGATAATTTAGAAATAGTAGTTAGAATTAAGCCATGTTGCCAGAAAGAATTTGACATCTAGGATGACATACTCGAATACAAAATCTAAAAAAAATCTCCTCACCCACCCCCAACTGTGAGTGTATGTTACCAGGGGCGGAGCCAGGATTTGTTTTCAGGGGAGGCACAACTTATAACGTCCGAATTTTTGTCATGGATATAGTGATAATAAAAAATACCATAATATTATCTCAAACTACTAATTCACAATTCACAAATCACAGACGTCAGACATTCAGACCCAAAATTATCTCAAGCTAAAATGCCCAAAATTATCTCAAGCTACTAATTCACAATTCACAAATCACAGACATCAGACATTCAGACCACAATATTATCTCAAGCTACTAATACTATAACCATAATTCACCAATAATCCAAATTATCCAATATTCCAATTGCTGAAGAACTTAAGAAAATACCTGATGGCTGATGATCCGGGCGAAGAGAACTCAGGGCAGTCACTGGACTTTGGAGTCTAGAGAGTCCGTGGTCTGCAGAGGCCGGAGCGGGAGAGCGGCGGAGCAAGAGGCTGGAGTGTGGAGAAAAATCCTGCGAAATCAACATATTTGCTTTTACAATTCATAAACTCAACCAACCAACACAAAGAAATTCAAGGGAGAAAAAAGAAAAGTCCCAAAATGGCAAAATCTTCTACCTTCTGGACAGTGCCTCTGCGTGCGATTCTTGGAAGTGCGACAGCGAGGAAGGCGCGAGGGATGCGAGGCGAAGGCTTCGAAGTGCGAAAATTAGATGGGTTGGATTCTTGGAAGTTCAGATTTTTGAAGATGCGGGGAGTGGGGACTGCGAAGCGAAGATGCCGGAGTTAGGGACCTGAGGTGCCGTCGTGCCGGGTTCTTGAGCAGTTGAGCGGACTCAGCGGAGGCTGCGAACAGTGGAGGGCTGGACTTGGAGGGGCGGAGGTGGAGTCGAGCAAAGGATGAGACTTGAGAGGAAGGAATGATTTGTGAATTGTGAGTGTGAACGATGTTTAATTTCTGAGCTCAAAGGTTTGGGCCTTTTCTCTTGGGCTGTGACAGTTGATTGAGCAGCAGCCTATAACTAATAAAAAAAAAAAAAATTGAGCCCAAACAAAAATTTTGAGCCCAGAAGTTCAGGGTGGGCCTGTGCCCACCCTGGGCCTAACATGGCTCCGCCCCTGTATGTTACCTAAGATGTCAAATTCTTTCTAACACCCTATCATGATTATAGTAGTTAAGAACAATCAAAATAATTATATGTGTTTAATTAAAGTTAGGATTAATTAAGTTTAAGCTAAATATGCAATTCTCGTTAAGAAGATATTTTATAAATCACTTTATTATTTGTACAGGGTATCATGCACTCACAGAATTTTATTGCAACTGAACCGTGTTACAGGTACAAAAATTTGTACCAGACAAAATACAAACAGCAGTGGCTGGTGTGGTATTCCGGGGTTTATGCCAATATTTTAATTACATGGAGCAAAATTCTGTATCTTTTCTGTGCACAGTATTATTCATTGCAACTGGATCAACGGTCAAATAAAGACGGTTGGCACAAGTCACACATAGTAAATCACGTGCCTGTGTCTTGATTAAGACCAACCGCCATCACTCACTTTCATAACATATAATAATGATTTATGCCACTAATTTCATTAAAGTATATTTGAAATCTTGTATCCTCACGAGAAAATGAAATTTCCTAGAACGAGTTATTAAATTGATCATTGACCATATTGAAGAAAAAAGTAGACCATATTCTCATTGAAACGTGTTTATCTCAATTTTTGCATACGTGACTTGGTCAATGGATCTCTATCACTCATGTCTAACGCAACCTCTTGCTATACATTTTAATAAAGTATTAATAACACATTAATAATATGTGACCTTCTTCAGAGGAAAAAGAGGAGGTTGCGTGCACAATAACGATCAAGCCAGTCACTTGTAATAATTGTATTTAGGTGTGGGACGTACTTAGATGTTAGAGCAAAGGTATTTTGAATATTAGGGGGTTCGGGTATAACCGATTCACAAAGGATAAAATGAGAGAGAGACATCAATGTTACAATTGAGAGTGTAAAATTGCATTATCTTAAAATGACATTAAGTATGAGCCTTTATAGTAGAAGACGAGAAATTGAAGAAACACATAATCTCATCTTAACGACCAAGGTGCCTTATCATAAACGTCATCCTATTTATCCTAGGCTCTGATGTATTTAATGTTTCTAACCATTAGTCACCCTATGACCTAGGTCAGACATGTAATGAATAGACTTGACATGTTGTCTTGATAGAGTGGCTGTTGTAGAGATGTCACGTTAATCAATTACAGAAGGTTTTGCACGAAAGATCTTATGGGGAACGTGCTTCGTACATTTAGAGGTTATTCACCTTAGATTTGAGCTACAACGTCTCATATCGCCTCACCTCGTCCATTGGAGTTCTACTTCAATGAGATTGATAGGTAGGCGCGGACCTTGTTTACTTATTATATGGCTTATCATTGTGCATTAAATGCACATGTAACTTGTGCAATGAAGCCATGCAACGCCTCATCTGCCATTTTTGGGAAGATACAACGTTTTAAATCATTTTGTCACATGTCCCACCAATGTCTTGTCGAGTCAATGCCTCACCTCCACCTTAGTTTAGTTCTGCTAATACTAGTTCATCTTCACAGTTTCACCATTACGAAGGACTTCGCCACATCAACTAGTTCAGCTTTTATCAAAAGCTGCCAAGTTTCATATATTTGTCCTCACGTAGGACTTTGCCTCATCGACATATCTAGCTTTTATCAAAAGTTGCTAAGTTTCTCAAGCTCATCCTTATGCAGGGCTTCACCTTGTCAATTAGTTCAACTTTTATCAAATTCTGCCAAGTTTCATAGGCCCGCGTCTTCATGCAAGGCCTCGTCTCATCAACATATTCAACTTTTTTTTAAAGCTACCAAGTTTTATAGGCTCATCCTCTCGTAGGGTCTCTCCTTATCAACATTTAGCTTTTATCAAGGACCGTCGTTTTTAATAGTCTCGTCCTCACGCATGGCCTGGCCTCATCAGGTAGTTCAGCCCTTATCAAAAGCTATCAAGTTTTATAGGTTTGTCCTCACGTAGCACTTCGTGTCAACAACGAGTTCAACTTTTATCAAAAGTTGTCAAGTTTCATATGCTCGTCCCCATGAAGGGCTTCACCTCATCAGCCAGTTCAACTTTTATTAAATTGTTAAGTTTCATTGGCTCGTCCTCATTCAGATCACCATGCACAAACAAACCAAGATCACACACTATATAAATATCCACGCCTCGACTTGGATGATTATGGTGTTACGTTATCTCTTCGCAATCAATGGGTTATTTTAAAAGCACAAGTTCAACAAACACAAAGTACCTTATGCCAATGCATCCCTTCTCTAATAAGAGATCACACAACATAGATAATACACATCGATCTAAAAATTTCATGCATTAAATGAATATTCATACATGGACTTGGGACTATTATTATGCCTCATCCAACAATGCTCCAAGAATAAAAAATTATGTGGCATCCATATAATAAGCAAACCGAGACCCGCATTCCACATCTCTTTACCTACCTAGCAAGTACGTTGAACTCCCATGGAAATGTCGAACCCTCATGGAGAGGTCGAATCCGCATGATAAGACGAAACCTCATGAACGAGTGACGTGATATGAGGTGCTACAGCCCTAACAGAGGTGAATAGGCTCTAGGTGTATAGGGTACATCCCCCATAAGATCTTTCATACATGATCTTCTTAATTGATTGACGAGACCTTTGAACAGTAGCTACTCTATCAAGTCAACTTGTCAAATCTATTCCTCGCATGTCAAGTCTAGACCGTAGGGTGGCTAATAGTAAAAAATATTACATTTATTGATTCTATGATTGTTAGAATGATGCCTATGATAGGTGCCTCAACTGTTAAGGTGAGGCCATGTGTTTCTACACTCAACAATTGTCATTTCTCCCATTCTACTATATAAACTCACATTTAGTGTCATTTGAAGATAATGCACTTTTGTACTCTCAACTGCAACATTGCTCTCTCTCTCTCTCTCTCTCTCTCTCTCATTTTATCCTTGGTAAACTGGTTATACCCGAATCTTTGGTATCCAAACACCTTTCTGGATCTCGTCTAAGAACGTTCCATACTCAAATACATTATTAAATGACTGACTTGATTGTCGGAGTGCATGCGGTTGCCTCCTCCACCTCCTAAGAATGCCACGTGTTTCTAATTGTTCTTCCAAGTGTGCAGGCAAGAAGTTGGGTAGATGTAAACGGAGTTGAGATTTGTTGTTCATGTAACTTGTGCAAAAATCGAGGCCAACAGAACGGATGCAATCAAAAGAAGAAAAGTTTGAAAACATTTGGAAAAATTGTTTTAGAGGTAAAGAGTAACGTCACATAATTTATGTCTAAAAAGTTTAGAATAGTGGCGAACTTAATTTTTTTTTTTTTTTAATTTTCTTTTAGTCTCCATGTCTTGTAATGTAAAATATAAACATTTAACTTTTCGAGACAAAAATTTAGAAAATAAACCATCAATTGATTATAAATTCACTAAGCATCACATTTTTAATTTAGATTTTCATCATCATGTTGACAATGTAATGTTGAGGAGATTTTATAACTTTTTTTTAATAAAAAGTATAAATATTTTCTTTAAATCTGTAGAAGAATGTTATTACAAAAAGATAATTCGATAAAATATTACTTGAAAACGAGTGATGCTTTTAACGGGTCACTAAGCTGATTTTTTCGCCACTGGTGTCTAATAATAAATAGAATTAGTTGACGAAAATTTATGATGTGACGAAATTTGTGACCTACTAGGTGCACCAATTCTTTTTGACAATCATGCTATTTGACAATTCACATTGACAACATTACAATCATTAATTTCAAAAACTGTTTTTAAAACTAATTGTCCAAATTTTGACAACACGAATGTTGTCAACCATAGTTGTCAAACATGATTGTACAAATATGTTAATTCTCTTTTTATAAACAATTCGTTCTTTTTGACTCTTTAACAAGTAATTACATAATTCAATTGTTCATGCAAATATGTAATTTGCAGGTAAATTCTCGTGATGGGTCATAGCCTACGCGATATGACTTACAAGATATGTGCTCCACCAGATGACATTTTGCTAAGTAAATTCTTTTTGTTCTTCTTTTAGAGTCCAGACAGTGAAAAAAAGAGTCAATTTTTTTTTTTCCATATTAAAGTATTTATACAATAGAGAGGTTTTGTGCATCACACCCGACCTTTCGAATAGGTAGAAGATGAAGAGACGGTTAAATTAACTTTTATGCAAACTTCGGGGTTGATCATAGATCTCACATCTTGACACAGTAAAATGTATATTCCACCTACTTGTCACGACTCGCTCGTTTCATAACAAAGGTGACGGAATTCTCTAGAACAATGGTGTCTTGAGGCGAATCCAGAATGTTCTAGACAATGATGGTAACTAGAAGGTAATGGAGAATTCTAGAAAATTAGCAAGTCTAATACTTGTGGATTATTCTAGATAATCCTAGATAATCCTTTGTAAATATTTTATTATGGATGGTTGTAGAGAATTCTAGAGATGGATTGTAGACCGTTGGATCAAATTGATCCTAGCCATCCATTAGGGACAACTTTGCCTATAAATAGCTTGTAGGATCATTCATTTGCTCCAAGAGGGAGTGAAGTTTTAAAGTGTTAAGCATTGTAAAGTTTCTTTGTGTAATACAAAGCTTTCTTCATAAACACTTGTGTTCCTCCTTTGAATTCTTAAGTGGTCTACTTGGTGCCGTTCTAAGACCTCAACGCTAGAGTGGGAGGCTGACTTAGTGTAAAAACCGCAGGGGCGGAAGTTGGAGACACTAAGTGCCGCACGGTGCTTGGAGAAAACAACAAGTCCGTGACATACTGCTCTATTCAACTATATTCATCTCGTTTGAAAAATGAAGATGATAGAGAGAGTACTTTCATGATTTATTATCTCAACTTACGTTTCAGGAGTATATTTATGCACTTGTTCAGGCTCGATTTTGTTGGAAAATCCAGTTTTACATGTGTATATAAAACTGAGAACTGGCCCATAATTCAGTGATCAACTCAGATTTTTGTCACGACCGTTTGGAAATTGTGTTAAGATTTGAGTTTCCATCTTAAAAGGTCAACCTTATTAAGAGGAGTAGTCTAAACCTTTATAAATTGGTCTATCTTTTTGCCTTTATTTGATGTGAGATTGTATCCATTAGCATGCTCCCACAAAATGGTGGTTCGTTTGAACAGACGAATCCTGAAATTCGTACGCTCATTTTTTGAGTCTTAATCGGATCGAATTGCTCTTTGGAACTTAATGAGTTGTGATACCATGTGAAGATTTGAGATTCCATCTTAAAATGTCAATTTTATTAAGAGGAGTAGTCTAAACCATTGAATCGAACTAAGTTTGAGATTAGATCGTTCTCGCTATTTTATTTGTAGGGAAAAGGGGAAATCCAACAATTGATACAAGAATACAAGTATAGAGTGTGAAACAGAGGTGGACGCAGACGGTTAAAGTTAGGAGGCATAATCTAACTTGTAAAAAAGTTGAGAGAAATTTTACAATTGAAAATACATCCAAAAAAATCATACACCATGTAATTTTGCATCCAAAATTTACATGGAATATGACTTTTTCGGATGTAAAATTTCGAAAATTTTTAATGTCATATCCCATAAATGTTTCATAATAAAATAATGCAAATTATATTGAGAAATTTGTATCACAAAAATAATAAATGTTAATGAAATAATTAATTTTTTTTAAAAAATGTGAGTTAAACGCCTCTTTTTAAGACGTTAGTTTGATGCATCTTTAACCATTTTCGATATATGTTTCAACTATTCGATATGTTTATAATGTAGTACTCGAAACGAGGTTTGAGATTATATAAGCGATTTGTAAATTCGACCACCGTACGATTATCGAAAATTTTTTAAAGTTAGCATATTATCGAAATTCTCGACATACTAATTTTAAACCGTCTATTTTGACAAGTGTTACGATTGATCGTTTTGCACACCGTTAAGGACATAAAAAATAGACTGTGAGCACTTTGAAAATGGTATTAAGAATATAATATTTCGATTTTGTTTCACATCTTATAATGATTTCGAAAATTAAAATAAAACATAAAAAAAAAAAAAAGCAAAGTTTGTCAGGGGAGGGGGACACCGGGTACGCCAGTGGTGTGAAACATACTTGATTCCTAAATAACTACCATAAATCTGGCTTAAATGATGACGTAAAGTCAACTAGTGCATTAGGTGTTTTCTGGAGTGAAATAATCTATTTTTCTCCCTAACCCACAATTAAGATGTTCACACACTAAAATTTGGATACAACTTATAGGAAACAAAATGGTTTTAGGTCTTTCAAGATATTTTCAATTTTTCCCATTCGATTTAGTCGAACAATTCAATTTCTTTTACATATTTGAACATGGAACTTCCATGCAGGCCCTAACACATTTGCAAATCTATACATGTGTAACCGACCTTCAAACTTGTATATATATATATACACCTATCTATGTGTCCATAATATTATATAAGTTAACGGTCAGTTCACCAAATAATTTGCCTCCAAAATCAGAATTAGAAAAATTTTTTATTATCAATAAAATGGAAGGGACTTCTCGAGGTAAGGGCGCCATGCAAGAAACGGAAGAGAAGGGGAAGGAGGAAGTTCGATACCGTGGTGTTCGGAGACGGCCTTGGGGGAGGTATGCGGCCGAGATACGCGATTCCACTAGGCAAGGAGCACGCTTGTGGCTCGGAACATTTGATACGGCGGAAGATGCGGCAAGGGCCTATGACCGGGCTGCATTTAGATTAAGGGGTCATCTTGCAATCTTGAATTTCCCTAATGAGTACTTCCCTCAACTCCCAAACGCCCCTCCTCTTCAAAATCCCTCAATTTCGTCGTCATCACCCTCATCGACTTCGACTTCGGGTCCTTCCACGGGAGGACAAGAGAAAATTGAACTGGAGTATCTGGATGATAGTGTGTTGGAGGAGCTTCTTGAATCATCAGAAGAGCAGGAGAAGAAATAATCTTTAATCTTTCTTAACTGTTTTTTCTTGAATTGTGCTTCTGTACTTTTTCCTTCAATGATTATTCGGGACAATCTCTGAAATGCAGAGCTGATCACCAGCTGATGTTAAAGGGAAATACCCCTAATCAAATTCAAATGCCTTTAGAGGGAAACTAATAAATAAAGCTGTACACGTTGAATTACCATGTAGAGTTATCAACCAAAAGTTTAAGATGATCTAGGGACGAAAACTATATGGACTCGTATTAATGTATCTTTTATGCAGAATTGTTCTCCTATTCACGGTGAGTAGGATATGTCTTGTCCATTGCTGACATGCACGTCAATGCCACGTCAACTGTGAACAATAGATCTCCTATCCACCGTGGGTCGGAGATCAGGTCTGATCTTTTATGTGCCTCATTGAGTGTGCAAGGTTAATCAATTTCTTCATCAAACGCTTCATACTAGAAATTTGATTAATAGGTTATGGTTGGGGTTTTAACATGTTACTTTAGTTAGTTTGTTGTCTATCATCACTACATGAAAGTATTAAGTGGTTTAAATACGATAATTGTTTTTTCTACTTTATCTTCAACACAAATTTTATGCACTATAAAGACACGACATTATTCTTAAGATGTTTCATTTCTTTTATCGGCCGGTTCCAATAGCTTTTTAAGGTTCTTTTATCAATTAATTTATGACCTTATTCTTAATATTTTTCTTTTCATCAAATAAATTTATTCTCAATGTTTTACGTTGACTATTTCTCAAATTTTCTTTTACAATCGATTATTAACTTCGTATTAGAGAAAAAAAAAAATCTCTTCCATGATTGTTCCCAAAGTTCTTTCATAATTATTGATTGTTTCGAATGGAAAAACATTTATACGATTTGAATCCCCACATTAACTCTTTCCATATGTCAAATTACATATATTCTCTTCAAATTGGACAATTTGGTTTCCATACGATTTAATTTCCAAAATTTGGTTTCAAAGCCTTGTGTTTGAAAAAGATATGAATTTTTTTTTTTAACAATTCTCTGTAACATTTCTCCTGGTTCTTGAATATTATTCCCATAGCAGTGGCTTTGTGTGATGATTGATACACAATTTTTTTAGTATTTATCTATTTCGATGTTTCATTGATCTCAAATTCATGTCCACTCTACGAAGTGAAAGCTATATCAGAGGACAGTGACGAAAATAATTGACCCTTAATCGGGGGAAAAAAAAAGAGTTAGATCACTCAGAATTTTATATCTTTCGACTGTAACTGAGTCTTGTATTTAGAGTTATCGGAGACATCTTCTCTATGTTTTAATTGTCTCAAATATTGCTCCGTAATGTAAGTTTCTTTTAAGGAAGTTTCATACAACTCGTTGTTGCATTCTACAACCCTAATTGCAACCACCGTAGCTTCACTTTCAGTTGATCGGTGCAAGACCACGATATGATGGTAACATAATCGACCTTCTAAGAAAGAACAATACTCCAAATTTTGTTAGACAAGTTATTTTTAATCGTTTTCTGTCGATTTTTGTAGCAGAAAATATTGAAAAGAGACTTAGCCCAGTTAATTTTCTCTATGAAATATTGCATTCACAAGTTCATGATAGATCAAGGTAGCAATCCAATTAGCAAACTGCACTGGATAAGATAGGACAGCGTAGCTTATTTCTCGTCTTGCATGAAAATTCGAAATGAACTAGAAAAAGAAAATGAAGAAGTAGAAGTAGAAGTAGAAGATAAACTTAACTTCAATCTTACTTCTTCTCTTTTTTATCACAATCAAGAAGTTCTTCCAGTAAGTTATCGTCCAAGTATTCGAATTCGAATACTTGTCTCTCCTGCACTGAAGATGAAGTCGAAGACGAAGCAGAAGCAAAATGTGATGAACTACTAGGCAAATTGTACTCTTCAGGGAAGTTAAGTATAGCCAAATGACCTCTGATGGCATAAGCCGCCTTGTCGTGGGCTCTAGCCGCCTCCTCCACTGTGTTAAACGTCCCAAGCCAAACCCGAGCCCCCTGCCGGGACGAATCACGTATTTCTGCGGCGTATTTTCCCCATGGCCGCTTCCGAACACCTCTGTACTTAATCTCCCCAGCATCTTTTTCAGTGCTTTTTCCTCTGTTACTGGGCTCCTCGTCCATCTTGAAATTTTCAAGAATGTTGGCTAACTGTGTAGGTGAGATGACAATTTATTGTCTTAAAAAGTTCAAAAGGGTACCTGGTTTATGAAAATAAACGAGGGGTCCAAATTTTGTTAAGTGGATAATCGAGTGGAGGAAAATTGTTCACATGTAGACCAAAATTTATATGCAGTGCATCTGGCTAGTCAAGGTGGTGGCTTTGAGAAAATTCTTTGTCACTTTTGCATGTTTGATTCTCACTTTTTAATTGTAGCACTTCATTGAAACATTTTGCCACGTGCAAATTTAATATTTTAAGAAAAATTGGTTTTAAAAGTATTGAAATAAAAATTAATTCCTGAATTCAAATTTTGTCACTATTGTGTCATTTTTTATTTTTATTTTTTGCAAAATTGATTTATATCCTGTTCTAATTGTCGATGAAGTCATTTGGATTAATTGAAATGTACGACCTATGATTTAGGCATGAAATTTGTGTATATGTCAAGATTTTAATAAAAATATGATTTCGACTCTATTATGTAGAGATGGGGTTAATTACCCCAAATCCCCAATAATTATTGAACTTTACCGAAAGTTTCCACCAGGTTACTGAACTTTAAAAACTACGTGGTTAGTCAATGAACTTTGAAACTGCAACCCAATCCATCACTGAATTTTAAAAATCATCACATTCATTACTGAACTTTGCAAAAAGTTTCCCAGATGGTCACTGAATCAGTGATCATCTGAGAAACTTTTTGCAAAATTCAGTGACCCGTAGAAATTTTTTGCAAAGTTCAGTGATGGATGGAGTTGCAGTTTCGAAAGTTCAGTGACTAACCACATAATTTTTAAAGTTCAGTGACCTAGTGGAAACTTTCGATAAAGTTCAGTGATTATTGGGGTAATTAACCTCAAGAGGTGTTGAGAAAAGTTGGTATACATTAAGTACTATGATATAAAAAGCGAAAAAAGTTGATTCGCGAATCAAAAACACAAGTTGGAGATTGATTTGTAGCTTGGTCTAATTATTCTAATGAAGTCACATCACTCGCGTTTTATCATCACAGTAAAAAATATTATAAAAAATATCTACAAGAATAATGTAGCACTCGAAACTTTGGTGGTAAAATATTATCTAAAATATTTTTATGCATTATTTATGAGAAAGGTTTAATTATTTGAATTGTAGAGACCATTCAAATGGCACTTTCATAGTTTCATATGTCCTGTTTGTGAATTTGATTCGTTCTTACGTAAGCCCTGCAAGAAGTGACGTCAGCATATGACTGCAGTGGTAGGTCATCACTGTGTTAATGGCTTTGTTTATCTTTTCTAAGAGAATTATTTCATTCCTTTGCCCCATTTATTGATGATTTATTCCAAATCTGCACCTTAAAAAGGCTTATATGCCCAAGAAAAAGTAAAGTAGAGGTTTGTGGCTGTCTTTAATTCTCAAATTAGTGATTGATAATCACAATTAATAAAATAATAAGTGAAAATGTGAAAGTAGTTAGGTGGTATAACGAGCACATATCTAGTAATTAGAGTAAACTCAAAATAAGTAGGTCATATCGCGGAGTAAAATTTTATTAGCTAGCATCTTTTCAAAACTAGCTAATACTCGCCTAAACCAATATATTATTGCTTGTTTGGATTTGTTTATAAGTAATTGAAATTATAATGTGACAGAAATGACTAGTGGACAGTAGTTGTCGATCTTTTGAAACTTATGATTAGATTGAATTTTGGCATTCAAATTATAATGTGATTATAAGTAAATCCAAACAAGCAATTAGTTTACATAATGTGTGATACATACTAATTTTTATAAGTGAACTTATTTTATTATACATTTGTCCTGTTTGGTGTAGCTAAAAATATAATTTTGATAAAAATGATAAAATGTGTAGTTGAAAAGTTAATAAAAGTTCAGGTCTCAAAAACTGTATAGTTAAAATTAATTGTTAACTTAAACTTTAAATTTTTGTTCTTTTTAAGACACACCAGACACTATGAATCTTTTTATTTTATTAATAGTTTAGTGGTTATATTTTGAGATTTTATTAAACAAAAAGTTAATTAGGACTTCGGAGTTTTCTTTAAAAATTAAGACTATGTTTTTTTTTTTTGCAATGTCATAAAATGGAATAAAATGAAGGCCCTATAGATTCATTAAATTGTGAAGTCGATGGTAAAAATGATTAATTGTAACATAAATTTGTTAATCAAAATCATAGCACAAGCGAAGCTCGGATATTAACCATCCATAATGCTAAAGGACCTCATCTTGATTGATTGAGAAAGTAAAATCTCATTATATTTTATATAAATGAGATGGTGACAAAACATGCAAGTAATTAATACATAGACTCTGCTACCTAATTTCCATAACCCTAACTTTTTTTTGCCCCCACTTGGCTATGTTACTGCCAAACTAACCAGTTGGAATGGAAAAGGAAATCGAAAAGAGGCAATTTAATGATTTTGAACACAATGATGGTATCAACGGACAAATCATCAAGCCTCCGGTGGAGGCTGACTGCCTCTTGGAGGTTTAGGCCATGGCCTTGGTGGAAATGGCTTAGGAGGATAGGGCTTCGGCGGAAAAGGTCTCGGAGGAAAGGGCTTCGGCGGAAAAGGTATCGGAGGAAAAGGCTTCGGGGGAAAGGGTCTTGGAGGAAAAGGCCTTGGGGGAAAGGGTGGTCTGGGGGGAAATGGTGGACGCGGAGGAAAAGGAAAAGGGGGCAATGGTTGAGCATATCCACACATTCCAAAGAAGCAAAGGCTAGGGAATCGACATTTATGCTCACAACCCCCACAATGGAATGGATTGATATTTATATCTATGCATAGGCCTCGACAGCATTGCCAATTGAATGGACACCTAATCCCACACATCCCACAGTTGTTAACATCAGATGTTACGTCCACGCATCGATTTCTACAACAAAGCCTTTTTATTCTAATCGGAGACTCTCCCTCGTTGCAAATCCATGGCCGCTTCCAACACCCAATTGCTCGTTGACTCTTTACTAATCTGAGCCATGGCGAATAAGTTGAATTACTTGTGACATTTTGTTCGAGCCCAAGTATAGGAGTTCCTTTCGCTATCCCGAAATGTAACAACAATGAGAGAAGTTGGATTGAAATCAAGAATGTGTTGATTACAACACTAACAAGTTGCATGATTTTTGATAAATTTGGCAGCAGTATTTGAGTTGATTAAGTTTAAATAAGTGATGTAAATGTCTTTATTTTCTTGTATTCCGGGGAAATTCATGTTTTTCTTACAAGGGGTGAGTGGGTTGTGGTAGGTTTGGTGAGGCATGTAATTACTATTTACGTGATACAGTAGAAATTTCATTGCAATTTTGAGATTGAGAGATATGCATGATTTTTTGCTTTTTTCACACCTTTGTTTCTTCACATATACTCTGCTTTTTTCACCTTTTATATCGCTTTCGGAAAACGAACGGATTCATTTTTTTATTAAATCATTCTAGGTAGTACCAAGCATGCTAGGGAAGTGTTTATAAATAGTTTAAATTATAAATAGACCATAGAAAAATGAACAAATGAATAGTACTTATATATCTATCAAAATGTGTGGATGAAAATTGACTTGAATATTTGTAAACAGTTTATAAACATAAGCGAAATATAGGCAAATAGAAAACATGAAAAATTGAAAGAAGTCCACCTAGGCAGGTATAAGCAGGTTGTCGTCGGTTCGGTTTGAGGTTCAAGCATTTTACGGGCGATTTACTTGGGCTGAACTCGTTTGTTTTGACACCTTTATATAAACTAGAAAGTATATTTGGGAGTTATTTATATTAATTTAAATTATAAATAGATAAAAAATGATTGATGAATTAGTGAATAGTACTTGTAAGTGTCACAAAATGCGTGGATAAAAAATAATTTAATAGATTATAAACAATTTATAAACATTAACAGAAACATGGATAGATATTGAACTCCACCCACAAATACATTAAACCCATGTTTGACTTCTATTTTCTAAAACTATGTTTTCCCAAATTTATTTTTAGTTGTACATTCTCTTAATAAAATAATTTTATAAATGGATTCATAATTTTTTCTCATTTTTAACCACACACTCTTCAATAAAATCACTTTTAAAAAATTTATTATAAAAAATTCTATACTAAATATGGAATAAATATATATCCACAAGCTCTGTTGGATAAATTAGTGCATAAATTATATTTCGTTAACAAAAACACATGTATGCAAATATGAATAGAGTAACGATTTATCTAAATCATGGTACATACACAATAATAAGCAAATCCCGACTTACTCAAACATAGAAAATGCAGAAATTCAAAGAAGATAAAATATAATGAGGTATGCGAATGAAATTTTCTTTAAAACAGATTTCGCTCTTATACTGGTGAAGATCAAATGGACATTCATTTCTCAAGATACAATACTTCTTTCAAAATTAGCCCATGTTTGGTCTACATTAATATTTTCATTCTCATTCTTCTACCCATTTCCAACCACACATTTTTCAATAAAATCATATTTTCCATCACATCAATAACTTTTCCTTCTTTTTCAACCACATATTTCACATCAACAAAATGCATTATTTTACACAAAATGTGCACCAAACAGGGGCTAATATAGCACAATATTAATTTTATCGGCCAAAGCAACGCTTGACTGTATTTTTGTAGAACATAAGATATCAAAACTAAATATTGAACACAAAACTCAAAAATAATTCAGACATAATTTGAGAAGGAAAGAATTAGAAATCAATTATTTTGAATTGATTCACGGTGAAGAAAGTGAAATTAGGAGGATCATATTTATAAATTTTCACGTGTCTCTTTGAATTGTTGCATCTTTTGGCAAAATTAAGCCATGTTTGTTATGGATCAAAATCTATATTTTAATTCAAGTCAAAATCAACAATTCATTTCAACAGCACATTTTATGAGTCACGCAACTTTTCAATCACACATTTCATCAACTTCTATCAAATTTACTAAAAATATGATTTTAATCCCTATCGAACAGGGGCTAATTTTAACCATTAGATCGTACAATTTTATATTCAATGGTGTAGATTGCATCATATCAAAAGATCACGACATTTCATCATGCACATTTTTGAATAATTACATCCATTCCGAAACAACATAACTTTTTGTAATTGAAGAGTCACGATTAGGGGTGGGCATGGTCCGATTCGATTCGGATCCAAAATTTTTGAATATTTAGTAAATAGAATTGTCAGATTTAAATTTAATTATGGAACCGTTAGTGTTCGGGTTCGGGTTCGGTTGGGTTTCCGGGATTCCGTACAATAATTAAATTTTTTTATATTACAATAACGCTACATCAATTCGACTATGACATATTCAATCTTAACTCGTACAAAATAATGTATTCCAATCTCGTGATATCTTTTGCACATTTCTTTGTTGAATTTTTCATAGATTTGACTGTTAAAATCACAGATTACTAGTTCACAATAACATAACGGTAGAAATGACACTACGGTAGAATAAGAAACTTGGGTAAAACTTCGGCTTGGCTGAAAATTAGAAATAGTAAAATCATATTTTGGGTTTAAACAAAATTAACTAGTTAGCAATTTATTTAAAAAAATAAAATAATTTGACTTATTAAGATAAAATATTAAAAAAATTAGGGAGATTAGATTCTTATTCGGTTCTTGGTCTAGAATCGAGAATCGAACCGAACTCATCAATTCTCGATTCAAATATCCGTTCGAGTATTTAACTTAAGAAGAACCGCTCGATTCGATTCGAGAGTTTTGTTCAGCCCTAGTCGCGATTAGTTATCGTACCAATTGAAAAAAAAATTCAATTCACACCTGTAAAAGTATCCCGTTATTTCAACAAGCTCTTCTGCTTTTCAAGGACATTAAAGATAATTGATATCGTCTATTCGTGAAAATTACCGTAACTATTTAAGAACTGAGGTTATAAACTCAACTCCTCTTAATGGTCATCGGTGGCATAAGCCACAAGATGAATTAACAAGAAATTCAAGAATTACCTGTACCATACAATTGAATTTCCAAAAATACTAACCACTTATAGGATTTTTTTTTCTCTTTAAGTACTTGTATTTCTATTACACCAAGGTCACACCTCATATTTCAGACTCGAGTCGAACTTAAAAAGTTAAGACCCTCAAAATCGTAGCGTGCTTTCAAATTTAATTTTTTCTTCATAAGAATTTTCAGGAAATTGAAAAAATAAATGAAGTCTTAGGTGTGTTGGGGAACTTAAGAAGTTAGACCCTCTTATGTTTATTTGCTTTCAAGATTGTGTCTCCTTTAAAGGAATATATGAATTAATTTTATAGT